>WUAM01000203.1:2460782-2483282 GCA_024336885.1 Actenoides hombroni
GGGGGGGGGGGCGAGGGAATTATGCTCGATTTCTTGCAGAGAGATGGAGCAAAAATTAGTTGCAAAATGTCGGCTGGATATCTACCACTATATAGCAAAACAATTGAGGGAGAGTTTGAAACAGATTTGGATGTCTTTTGTCTGGGTTACAATCGTTGGGTAGTTCTGCAGGTGGGACAGATGGTTCTGCAGCAGATAGCTAACACTCATGGGCATTTTAATCTACTGAAATCCACAACTTGAAGGGGAAAAATACCTGCTGATGTGTCTCGGTTATTCTCCTGGATGAGAACACAGGTAAGCATTTCTTTAAAATAATTGTAACGTGGGTGCTTGGAGTATAACTTCTGGAATATTACTGCTAATCCTAGACAGCTGACATACTGGGACTTACAAATCATTAGTGTATGTTTAACCCCTGTCATACAAAACAAGTCCATTTAGGAGGCAACAAATTAAACCATAGGTGGCCCAAAGAAGGAATGTTTGTTATAAATCATGAGTACAGTGCAGGGATTCAGACTTTAAACGTGACCTCCTGGTTGGGTACCTACAAATACACATCCTCTGTCAAGAATCACAAGCTTTGGGACCAACAGCAGAGCACCAGATGCATGTTTTGCATAAAGTCCAAACTGACAAGTGATAGATTTGTAGCCTCTGTGTTTGGAACAGTTCCTAGAGGTGTACAAAGAACACTGAAGACAGCTTTTTTGGGGGGAAAAGTGAGTGGTGTGGTCACACCATAGAGGATATTCACAACAAAGGACTCAACACACATTTAGTCTCCTCTCTCTCTCTCCATTTGAGAGTTTCCCATGAGGAGCTTTCCATTCCTCATGGTATCTTTCAGTATCTGTGATTCAGCATACTTTAGCCTATGACATAATAGTCTGATCTCCAGTATTTAGGTGGAGGGGTTTTTTTTCAGCGGGTATTAGGGGTTTTTTTTCAGCATTAATTTGACTGACTGAATAAAGCAGGATAGTTACTGTTTCTGAATTACATGACTAAAATTTATAACCTGAGAATGAATGCCAAGTTTCTGTATAGTGTCAAGACTCTTGTGCCTTTACTTTAGCAAAGGCAAATCACATTCCCAGAAGTTTCACTGGGAGAGCATCTTTATTTTGCGTTGAAAAGGCTTCTTCTGGAGTAATAGATCCCATACAGGGTATCACACTCACAGAAAGTTATAGGCAGATTGGAGTAAATAACATGGTCCTATCTTGTTTGAAGTTTAATCTGTATCTGTTTAATCTGTGACTGCTGCCAAAAGAGAGTCCCATGTCTGTCCACCTGATGATCCTGTTCCATTCACATCTGATCCAGTGCTTGAGATGAGCTGGTCACTGGCTCCATGGAAATCTAGCCCACCAAATTACCATTCTTGAAGGTACATGATTCACAGGTTCAGCCCCAAAGGAAAAGATGGAAACATCTCTGTGTGGAAAGGGGAGAGAAGGGCTGTCTCTCTCAGAAAAGGCTTCATCTATGTCAAATAACATCCAGTGTGAATCTGTGCTCTGAGGCTGCAGGTCTGTGGGCACCAGAGCCATTCAAACATGCCACTGTCCCCTTCCACCCTCCCTGATTCACAGCCCTTTCCCAGTCAGGGCTGTGTGATCACATACACTCTTTAGTGCTGATTTTGATCCTTACTAGAAGAGTCTATCATCAGTCACTTAATAGCCCAGAAGAAGGCTATCACAGGCTGGTTTTGCCAAGGTTGTTTTCGCCAAGGTTGTTCTCTGGCATGTGCTTTTTAAGCATCATACGGACATACGTGCTGGCACACTGCAAGGGAAGATCTAGAGATGGGATAGTGAGGAGAAAGGGAAAGGGGGAGCTTTTAGCAACACTGAACTGTTAGAAACTCTGACTTGTAAGAGAAGCCGGGGTTTGGGCATCTTGGAAATCAGACAATAAAAAGCTCCTCTTCAATGCATAAAAAGTCACTACAAAGAGGTAAGGATCCTTCTCCAAAGCTCAAAAAAAAAAAAAAAGCGAGAAGGGGGACAAGAAAAACATAGTTTCATTTGCTTTAAAGGTGATTTTGAAGAGGTGGTGGAGGGAAAAGATTTTTAGCTATGTGGCTAGACCAAGCCTAAATAAACACTTGGAGAAGGCTCTCTTGGGGGAGAAAGGTTAGTTAGACCATCTTCTGTGGTCTCTTCCAACTCTACATTCAGATGACTCTAATGGTTCTGTTCTAACAAAGGTTCAAAGAGATAACCTTCATTTTTCAGATATAAAGATAGGCAGCATAAATCATAAAAATGTATTCAGAACAGCAAAACACAAAGATCAAGCTAGCCATCTGTAATTCAAACAACATTTGTTCATATAACTCATTCATCTGGACAATTTACAAAATTGGCCTGGCTGTAGTCCTATTTGCATGATAACAACAGCTGACAAAAGTTCTGGGAGCAGGAAGGATAGCTCTGTGATGAAGGCCTAGAGCTAAACTAGGCAGTCGAGAACATCCCTACTCATGTAGTGAAAATAGACGTTTTTCATGAAGGGCAAGCAGACAGATCCGACACAAAGAACCAAAACCTAACTAACCACCACTCAAACTTAACTTCACACTTAGCAACTGGCTGCAGTTAAGAAGGGATGGATGTCTCACTGGACCACAGCACGATCCCCAGTGGGACAGGCCCCGTGCCTCTGACTGCAGTGTCAGAAAACTTCCCATGGTGACAGCAAAACAAGCTCAATAAAACCTCTTGTCCTACCCTAGGTGCCTATTTCCACCTCATCCTTGTTCATCCCCCTCTTGAGCCCTAGGTGTACCACTTCTTGTAGGACTGTGTGGTAAAACAGCAGACTGAACTGATCTGAGCTTACAACAGATATTAAAAAAACAAAACGCCAAGGTCCTGTGAATAGTTGTGCCAGTCTCCTTTAGGAAAGGGGGTGGCAGATAAGAACCAGAGTACAGCGAGAGGGATAGGGCAAAAATTTATTGTGATGGCTTTCCTATCAAAACTTTGTGTTGAAACCATAGCCTCAGCCAGGGTCCCAAGCTTGCAAATTAAGTAACAGCATCAGAATAACAGGAATGGCTCCTTTTCATTTACTTGGAGCTGCCTTCAATTTGCACAAGAGTAACTGAGAAAAATTTGGGTTAGGGTAAGACTTTTCAAGCTCTCATAGCAAAATTAATATGGAAAGATTGAGATTTGTCTCCAGTGATGGGGGTAGGATATTTATATTTAACAGGAAAATGTCAGGATTGCAAGGTTTTGGTTCCACACCCCGCCCCCCCCCCGCTTCCCTGTATCTTCAAAAGAAAAAAGGAGAAAGTTCCAGCTATAAAAGGTATTAGTCAAGAACAGCCATCGGCCAGCACCACAAATGAGCAACTCCAGTGTGAAAACACTTTCAAAGTTCTAAATGAGTTGTCCCTGTGGTAATAAAGAAAGGCTGTTTTACAGCATGACAGTATGTAAGACAGCATTGTCAGCTATAGTTTATTTAAAGCACAAGGCCTGTAACAGGAAAATAATGACTTTAATAAAATTTACTATTGACTTTGTAGGCTAAAATCTTTCTGTCATCAGGAATACAGAAAAACAACCTGCCTGAAAGCCCTTCACTTAAATATATTCCTTTAATATTTCAAAGCAACTTGTGACTTTTTTTTTTTTAATATACATGCTACTTCAAAAGATACTGTAGTGGGGTGGAAATTAGTATTTTTAATAGAAAGTTGGAATTGCTTACATAAGGGAAAAACTGGTAATGACCTATGACACTGTCTACTGAAAGCAACATTTGAGGAAACTGCAAAAGCAGTTAATGCAATTCCTTGAAAAGCTGTATAAAGCTATGTCACAAATGAATGATTTATAAATTACTGAACGTCCTTCTCATCTAGAGGATATCTTTTAATCATGCGCTGTAGTTTTCTCTGACTGAACTCCAAAGAGCCTGCTGCAGAGATACACAGAAATCTGCAGGATGTTAACAAGGTTGGGGTCATTTCTAAGAATTGAGGGGGGAGCAAAAAGTAAAAAAAAAAAAAAAAAAAGCCCCTCACATTGGGCATGATTTTACTTTCGAACCAATTTGATTAAATGTACTATAGCTTGCTGGTAGTGTGTAAGAGGTCAGGCCTTTTATAGGAAAAGCTGCAGAATTTTCATTCCTTTAATGTTTTTTTACATAGTTAAAATAAACTGTGGTAAAAAGTTTCCCAACAGCATATGACAGCTCAATTTAGAGGTGAAACCTTTTAATAAAATCTCATGAAATGAATGCTTTGGTTTATGCACTCTGTTTGCGTTTCCCACTGGAGTGCTTAGCATTGTGAAGCAGCAGTTTCTTTCTTTCCTGCTGCAGAGCAACATCACGAAGGAGAGTCTGGAGCCTTAGAACAGGAAAGATGGAGCTTAGCCACAGTAAAACTGTTGATGGAGGAATCTTAATTTACTGGGGAAAATGCTTTCCTCTTGACTTTATAAAAAAAATGCTATTGTGCATTAATTTACATTTCAGATAATTAATTAAAAATGAAGAAAAATATTCCACAGAGACTTTTGAGAAAGGACTCTGGGGTCCAGAAATAGTATTAAGAGGGGAACCAATTAAAGATTTATCTGAATAATTTCGCTAGGACTTTGGCAGTGGAACTAGTTGAAGTCACATTTGTTGTAGCTTTGCTTTGTTTTGTGCGCATCCACAAAATCCTTCTTATGTTTGGTACGTGTCATATCAAGGAATAAGGAATCTTCCCATTAGAAAGCACAGTCTTCCCCAATACACTGCACAAGCACCACACAAAAAACTGGCAGTACATTTCATAAAAAAAAAGTTTAAACATGCAGTTCATACAAAAATGCAGTTCACTTCCATGTTCAGAAACGCAGAGCTCATTCACTGCTTGAGAACTAGGAAGGCAAAAAGGGTGAGGATCAGAGCAGGACCAAGCCTGACAGAAACCACCTCTTATGCTATATGAATTATACTGGCTCAGCCTGTCCGTACAGCCAGCACGTTATTGAGTGTTGCCAAGAATCAAGCAGCCAATGTAATATAAATCACTGGGAGGAAGTATCCCATTGAATGAATGCTGTGCAGGCCCCAAAACCACAGTCCTGCCAGGATTTGTTTGTAAACCACCTGCTATTTTAGCTTTCTAGAGTGGCTTAAAAAGCTTTGCTGTAGGATTCACCTTCTGTTTATATGTAGTCTATATTCCTTTGTGGGTTTCTGCAGCTAGGAATAGGGTTCTTCTTGGCATGTTGTTCTAGACTTTCCTTATTTCATAGCAAATTTCATTAAGTTTGTCACCCTGAAACACTGCGACATGACAAAGACACCTAGAGCTAGGTTGATCTCTGTGTCTATTGCCCTCCTTTGGCAGTGGTCACCAAGACTTTTGGAATTTGCTCTAATGTAATCTTAGAAGAGATGCTCTGAAAGTATTTTGAGTTTTATAGATCTGCCAGATTTTTGTAACTATCAAAATCACTAAGGATGAATTACTACTTCTAAATACTACAGTGTTCTTCAACCCTGTGAAGAACACAGGAACAAGAAAAGCTGCAAAAATCTTGTTTTTGTATGACCACTCAAAGACTCAAGGGTAAGAAGTATTCACTGGTGCTTACAAACCTTTATTTTAAAGTGGAGGGAAAGACTTCAATTATATAGCTCATCATGTTTAAAATTTATTTTTTTTTTTAAAGGCAGGATTCATATAATGTAGAACAAAGGACATTTGTTCATTAAACTCTTCCCTGGGGTTCCAGAAACTCCAGCCTTCCTACTATACACTGGGCAGGAGGAAGAAGATGAAGCAAGACAAAGGGGAAAAAAAAAAAAACCAGCCACTTTCAAGACCTTATTATCTTTTAAGGCTTTTAGGAGAGTACCTATTTCATTCTGTAGTTGTTCTCCTTGCACTTTTCTGACACTGCTTTGCTGCTCAGTAAAGATACTGACAATTATGAGCTCAACTGAAGGAAGCACACTACCTCCAAAATAAAAATAAACATCCCTTGACAAAAAGCGTGACATGTAAATAGTGCTTTCTAATGTGCAACTAAAAATAAAACATAGTCCTGAGAGGTGAAATAGGAGGCCTAGGCACCTTCTAGCTATACCTTCTAAACCTGGAAAAATAACTAATGTCCTTATGTAATAACACCTAGATGTGAGACATTTGCATTATCTAAGATGCTAGATGGCTTATTGAAGGGTCATAGGTGTACTTGAATTATTCTCTGCTTTGAATGGTTACCTGACACAGGTAGTTAAGGAAGCACTGAGGCAGGTGCTCTGCTGTATCTCCTACATGCAAACTGGTTGGGAATGAAAAGGTGAGGGGCAACCTTCACTGCAGTGCCTGTGCAATGGTAGAACTCAGGATCCTGAGAGAAGGGAATGAGGCAAAAAAGAAGGATCACAGCCCTAAACTTCAAAAGAGTAGACTTTGCCCTTTGCAGGTATGTGTTTGGAGGAATCCCATGAGGTGTGGCCCATTACAGAACAGAGGTACAGAGAAACTGGTTGATTTTGAAGGATCACTTCCACCAAGATCAAGAATAGTCCATTCCAAAGTTCAGAAACTCAAGCCAAGGTGGCAGGAGGCCTGCATGGATTAAGGAGCACCTTGTAATACTGATGCATGAGATGGAAGCATACAGGAGGAAGTAAGATCAGAAGGAATATAGAGACTCTGTTCAAGTATGCTGAAATGGAATTAGGCAAGCTAAAGCCTACCTGGAGCTGAATCTGGTAAGGGCAACTAGAAAGGTTTCTATAGGTATATCAAAAGCAAAAGGAAAACTAGTGAAAAAGCAGATCTAGTACCAAACAAGTCAGGAGATGGGTGACAGGGTTTATGGAAAAGGCTGAGGTCCTAAATGCCTCAGTCTTTACTGATAAGACCTGGCTTCAGGAATCCCAAGCCTCAGAGATGTGTGGGAAATTCTGAAGCAATCATGATTTACCCTCAGGGAAGGGGAAACACAACTAAGGTATATCTGAAAAATCTAAGCATACACAACTCCATGGCACCTGCTCCTGTAGAGTTTGGTACGAACTGAGACAATGGCTTCAGCCAAAGCCAGTTTGAGTTATAGGCTGTTAACCCTAATGGGGCTCCAGGGGTGTTTAAAACCCTAACCATAAAACTTCTTTACAGACATTGAATTGTTGGAATGACACCATGTACAGAAACTCTGAGGATAACACCGACTTCAATATAGTTCAAGCTGTACATCCCTTTACCCTGCCCTGTGCTGTATCATAGGCAGAGAGAACTCTAATTAGCAAATAGAGTTGCCTCATGAGTAAACAACATCACAGCTTCAAGTAACCAGTTACAGTTTAAGTTGTCTCTAACAAATCCCCAGACTCTAGGAGGTGTTTTCAGGAGAATTCTTGTCTAGATTGGAACATTCACTTTGGAGAAAACTTTTCTTCTCCAGTAGGTGTTCTGCCCTTTTATTTTTCCTCATCGCTTTTTCAATCAAATAATAAAACAACAACAAAAAAAGTGTTCATTCCCTCATGTTTTACAATCTCATTGACCAAAGCGTAATGCATTCCTTTTTCCCCAAACCATTTAAGAGGCAGGTAATTTGAACAATTCTAGCATCTTCCTTGCTTTTGTATTCACACGGTATAATCTAAAATTATGCACAAGATTCATCAAAGCCGAGCTGTGCTGCTAAGAAGTGTGTAACTCAGATATAGAATGAGCCATTTAAAGAAGTTATTGATGCCAACATTAAATTTACAATTATTCATAAAAGAAAACCATTTGAAGAATTCCCCACGCTGCAAGTACACAAAATACTTTGCTACGCATAAGAAGTTACATTTATTAATAGCTCTTTTTGCCAGAATCTCATCTCACCAAAGGAAACTTCATCCTCCAATGGGAATAAGAATCACATGGACGTCACAGATGCTACAAGTTTATTCACTGTAGCAAAAAAGGACATCCAACTATCTCATAACAATGATGTTTCAAAGTAGGCAGCTGTCTAAAATGTAGGACACAGGAAAATGTAGCTATAAGAAATTTTTGTAATTAATGAACATTCTTAACTACAACTTCTTCCCCCCTCCCCCTTGAGTTCATGTATAGCGATAAAAACGCTTCATGCAAATCTTGTTCTTGTAACATTTAACTGATGATGTTATATGACAATTTCTTTACTAATGACGTTTCACTCCTTCCCTTGCAGTGACAGTATGTAGAGATCTCCTATCTAGGGCCTTAGCTTTCCAGCCAGCTGGGCTAAAACCTTAATTAGAAACTGTTTTAGGAATACCATGGTTATCATAGGAACCAAGCAACTCACACTGGCTTGGATAGGATACATAGCTGATACATAGCTCAAAAGTCAGAATGATCTGAAGCAAGGAAAGCAAAGATTAAGGGCTGTAAAAGGTATATTTGTATAACTCAGTATTCAGGAAAATAATGGTTTAAAAGTTCAAATACCTAGGTTATAGAAACAGGTTTGGGTTTTTGTTTGTTTTCTTTTAGCCAGGATGGTTTTTGCAGAGAAGTTTTGGTACAGGTATGAAAATTCAGCTATTTAAAGCCAGAGACACTTAGACTTCTGAATTCTGAAGCTTCATTTTGGGTCTTAAGAGTGCTTATGACCTAATAAGTTGACTTTACATGCTCTATTCTCAGGAGGGTTTCCCCTGATTTGTGTTTATAGTGGTATTCACAGTTCGACACAAGTACTGTCGGGCTATGGGTCAATTCTCTGCTTTTACTTTAAACATATATTTTCTTTCTTCTTGCACTCTTATCTCCATAACAACTCATTCTCAGACTATTTCAAGACTTAGCCAGACTGCTTAGAGGGCAAACAGATTTTTGTTTTGCCAGGGTGTTCCTTATATTTATTGTCTAATGCAAAATACAGAATACATTTTTTTTTTCTACTCCAACATCAGTTATACTCGCCAGGCCAGGTTGGTCTAAGACCTGCATTCAAAGGACATACATGAGCCAGTGAAGATGAGTATGGCAGAGCAGGCATATGAATCTGGCTTCTCACAGCAGATGGATGTCTTAACTACTGACTCTTCTGAAATGAATGAACTCTGTTCTCTCCTTCTTCCCTCTCTCTCTGGAAATTAAAATCTGGACCTGTGAATTTTTTTCCAATTAAAGTTTCAATGATTTTGGCATGTTCTAACAAAACCATTGCATCAAAAATGCCTTCTACATAATTGGTTGAGCCAACAGATGTCACATTATGGCTTAAGCCCTCCTGAGCACTAAGGATCAGAAAGTGGCATTTTTAATAAAAGAGCTTTTTCGTCAGTAAACTCCAGACATGACCAGTAGATAGATTAACGTCTGTGTGCATCCAAGTTGCCCACAGATGGCAGAATAATCTTGGACTGGTTTTCTTGGACAATAACTTGAGATTTTCTTCATAAAACATCTTTCTAAAAGCCATTAAGATCTGTCAGATTAAAACAAAATCTCCAATGCCTTGAGGAGTCAGAAAAAAGATAATTATATAATTCATTCCTGTTTATGTAAGGCAAGATCAACTTTTAACTTTGTTTTCAAAATATAACTAGTAACTAATTTTTCAGTAACTACTCTCACAGGCACTTACTGGCATTCCATTGTTTAATATCCATACTATTTCCAAGATAGGGTTTGGGTTTTTTTGGTAACATTTTCAGTTATCTTACCACACTTTCAAATTAATCTTGATCCAAACCTAAAATTCAATAAATAATGCATTATCTCCAAAGATAATTTTGGTCATTTACTCTCATAATTTTAAGAAATTTCACTTAAGGTGCAGAAGCAAAAGAGAGTACCCTGCTTCTCACTGTCTTTGAGTAGCTATTTAGCCTATTTTACAGCCACGTATACAGTCATTCTCCTGGGGATTTCAAACCGTTTAAGATTTTGGCTATTTCTACACAGACACGCTACATGCCAATTTGACCTTGTTCTTTTTGCACCCATATGATAAGATTTATTATGCAGTAAATGTGTTCCCATAGTGGAGTAATTTTTACAGAGTTAACAACAGTGCTATATTAAAGTCAGCTGAGAGCCAGAGAAGGAAAAAATCTCCGTGGCTGGTACGCTTGCCAGCCATGCCGAGGACTTAATTCTAACAAGCAAATTAATTTACATTAAAAAAAAAAACCATCTCTCCCTCCTACTTTTTGAGATCAGCATTAGATTATTTGTTATACTCTGTTGTCAGATGTCACTGGCAACGTACCAATGTCAGAGAGTGGCTATGCTTCCAGTAGAAGGAAGTTTGGTAACTTTAGTATCTATCCACAGACAGATCCACCAGTAGATTACCTTTGCATGTCACATCTCTCTCTCTCTCTCTATATATATATATATAAAATGCATGTTGACTTATTAGCATGTCTATATATATTAGCCTGTGTACACAGATCAAAACTGGGCAGAGCTTTGTGAAAGCTTCTGAAACAAAGCCAAGGCAGTTGAAGAAGGGGAGCGGTTTTCTACCATAATTTGAAAAAACATCATATAACCTGAGGAATAATGGTAGGTCTCTGAGGTATGGCCAAAAATACTCAAGGTGTCAGAACTCAAGAAGAATTTTAGTGATCTGGATGCTTCTATCACAGAGATAGAACATTAAGAGAAGAGTCTTCAGAGAGTGTTAACTAAGAGTCACAGGAAATAAAAACTCCTCGCCACTTCCCATTCGGGACCACAGGGAAGGACAGGAGGATGAAGATCAGAATGACCAGTTGTGCCATGTTTGCTATTTCACTTGGCATGTGAGAATGTCCAAGACCCTCTTCTCATCTGGGTTCCCTCCACTTATGGTCGGTCCAACCAGAAGGACATTTTCCCTTCTGGGATAGGATTTTACTTCCTTTCAAAATTCCAACACAGATGAAAAAATCCTCCCTTTAAAAGTTCAGTCAAAACCAATGCCTTTCAGTAAAAAGTAATTTCTGCTTCAGCAAACTCTGGGTTTTGTTGGGTTTTTTTTCTAAGGGAGAAACATTGGATTGAAAAATTAACAACCAGGTCTAGATCATATCACTTGGAAGTCCCAGCGCAGTCATGTGGGGCTTGAAAGCTAATTGCTCATAAAACTGAACACTTCTTTACATGTGCAACTGCCACATCCTTCACCAAACTTCAAAAGAAGAGGCTTGGACCAGGAGATGGCCTCTCAACTCTTAGACCCCTCATTCTGTATTTAGATTTCTTTTACAATCTGCACTGGAGGATTATTGCTTTTCTCCAGTTGGCAGGGAAGATTGAGCCAAAGTCTCCTCCTTCTCTAGATTTACAGGAATATAATTAATTCTCAAGTCAGCTGAGCTAAAAATGGTGTAAACAAAAAGAAGAACCAGGCCCCCAGGAACAGAAGTACTGCAGGAGCAGTCATCACTTTTAAAACATGGCAACATTTCAGAAAAGCACTGCAGATGCTTTGGCTCTGTCCCTCATCCAAGCTGAGCGCTGCTTTTTGCCGCTATATTTTGCTACCAAGTCTCCTTAGACATTCATGCTAGTACCTTGTACTTGATATAAGATGAGTGGTTTATAATTAAGCACACATACATGAGATACCCCAAACTATATTAAGCTTAAACACATTTTCAAAAACTTGTAAAACACTCTTGCCAGATTCTATACTCTCAAATGGATTAATCTGAAAAACAACTGGGACTCAATTTAGACCTTCCTGGCAGCAAGCAAGAGAAACGTCAAGCTCAATATTTTACTTTATTGAAGACCCTCTTAGGAGTCCATCAGAAAGAACTCTGCCTGGTAGCCAGTGATCAGTGGGAGGTAATATTTAGTTTATTAATGTGGCTTTGATTTTTTTTTTCCTCCACCCCCCCCCCACTGTTGATGAATAGTAGTAAACTAAGACCTTGATCCAATTTCCCCTTCTCCCTTTCTGCAAAAAAAGGCAATGAAACATAGATAAAGTTAACAAGATCTTGCATAATATTAAAGTGCATTCAGTAGGTCCCAAGCTATCCAGACTTATAGTTTATTTGTACACTAGAATGTACTGAATTAAACTCGTGCACAGAAACCGAACACAATTTAAGAGCCCCTGTGCTGGTCAAGGTTAATTTTGAAACAACTCTTCAGTTTCAAGGCAACACTATGGATTAGTAAGTGTCTGTGTTGCACAGAAGGGTGGCTTTCACTGGTACTTGACAGTGCAGGTAAACCATCATAGAGTTCTGATCATAAATAGATTGCAGCTTAGTTGCTAACAATGAATTTCAAAAATGAAAGGAGCCAAAGCAAAATGCAGAAACTTTTGCCCTGTTTTCTTCTCAATAAATTGGAATGAATTACAGCTGCAGGCAGGGATGCTGTCTCGAATGTTATGATTCATGTCTTCCAGCATATTACATTTGATTTATACTATTATTTGTGGGGTTTAAGATTGCATTGCTGAGGAGTGAGAATATGTTGGGGCTAAAACAGCTGACTGGGGTAAAACTCACGTGGAATAAATACTCAGAGCTTGAAAACACAGCACAAAGAAAAAACCCAACGTCAGTAAGATAGGAATGCTTGACTAATCCTCTATCACAGTGAAACACATATGGAGTTCCTTGCTTCCATCAGTGACTTCAGTGGGATGCTCATGTGAGTAACTGCTATCAGTAGAGGTGTAAACAGTTCACAGTTCCTTCCATGTAACTAAAAGGCTAACAAGCAGACAGCTAATGTTAGAGAAAAAGCTTTAGACTGATGCTCTGGCCTTCAGCAGTGAGGTACTTCACTGATAACGCCCGAGTTGCACAAATAGCCAAATCATGCAGGTTAAATTTCCTGCATCTTGTTGCACCATGCACTCCACACTAAGCGTTTAGCTGGGATTCCTTTTCCATTTCACTAAGGACAAAGCGAGGAAGAGAACTGGTCCTGAGGGGAAATCCCAAAACATTATTTCCTGCAGTAGCAAATGGGAATTTGGAACACGTTCTCTAGCAGTGCAAGCAAGAAGAGACCAAGAAGACATGGAACAGATGCAGTGGTCTATGTGTCAGCATCGGTGGAAAAAGAAACCAGCTATGCAATGGATTGGGATTTTGCAATGATCTCAATAAATGGGAAACTGATCTCAACAAGATTAGAAGAGATAATACACGCACAATCAAGTAAAGCAGAAATAACCACTGACCAAGGATTTTAGAAAAAGAGCCATTGCTGTAACAACAAAAAAAACCCCAAAACTTCCAGAAGCAGAGCAGTTTGTCATGGATGCTATTAAATATTATCTCACCATACAAAGGCACTTGGAAAACCTTCATGAACATATAATCTGTAACGATGAGAAAGAGAAAATACTCATCTGAGTTGTATTAACGTGGGCAAGTCAAACCCATTAAACTTATTTCTGTCCTTCACTGTGTTGTGAGGAAAGCAGAAGTTTAGAAAAAAACCAGAGTAGCTGCAGTGATTTACTAACTCACTGCTGGCTTAAGAGGATGTTAGAAAAACTTCAGGGGTTCATCCCCAAACTAGGAAAGAACAGTTAGACTTCAATATAAGCATCTACATATAAGTGGAATCACTTTATGACCTATGGTACGCATTGGAAAAAAAAAAACACCTTAGGAAAGATGGTCCAAAAATCTGCCCTCTGATTCAAGAAGTGGTGTGCCCATATAAAAAGGTGGGTTATACCAGAGGGACAAACGTGATCCTTAGTGAACTTTTCTTAATAATAGAGGGGATAAAATTTGAACAGCCAAGGTTTAGATGTTGAAAAATGCTCTGCAAAAGAAAACAAGATCTACTTTTACTGGTAATGTGGTACTCCTTTTTCAACAATATTTTTAAGATTGTTTTATTCCTTCCTGTTTTGTGGGTGCTGCTATAGGACATCTGTTACTCAAAACGGCCACTTCCCTTATTACATATTGGTAGCTCTAATAAAATTGTGTTTATCCACAGATATATAAAACAAACAGCATTTTTCTGGTATTTATATATAGTATTTACAAAAAAGGTTTCTAGTGTGGAAGTCAATCCAACCTAATCACAGATTTTCTGTCACATTTACCTTAGTACCCGGACTCGTATCCGTCTAGGAAATTATTTCTTGTATAGATACAGGGCCAAATTCTCCTGTCAGTTACACCAGTATGCACTTGGAGTGTCTCCAAATTAGCTAAAAATCAACAGAGGTAGCTTAATATGTTCTGGTGTAAATCAGAAGAGGATTTGGCTTCTGATCTTTTTATAATTATTCAAGAGTAAACAGCACTCAGTTGCATCACAGGAGAGCACTGGAATGTGAAATATCAGAAAACTGTAAATACACTGAAACAATGAAATTAGGGAATTCAGTATAAAATGCCCTTTCTTTACTGTTCCATCCACTGCCATTTCTTGCAGAATACTCTTTAGACCACTGATCTGCACCTAGGACACCCACAAGATGTTGGTTTATTATGTTTGGTATCTTGTAACTGCTAGAGCATTATGAGATAAGAGTTTGTAGCAACACATGGCAATAGGGGATCTGTACACCCATGCTTCATTACTTCTTGACCTTTCAGATGATACCCAATTGAAAAAGGATCAGTTCTTACATCTGGCAAAAGCCTAATTTACTAATATGCTGTCCTCCCGAGTCACTGCTGTAATACGACTGCTGAACTTCTTATATATCTTGACCCCTGTTAGTTTGTTGTTGCTCAGTTATTGCCTTTGACTTGCCTGCATGCATAACCTGGGTGTTACTTTGGAGCTACAAAATTTGGGGTTGAGAGGTGAAAGGAGTTTACATCTGAAGTATTCCACACCAAAATAGTAAGGCATCTTTAACCCACAACTCTCAAGGCAGTCATTCACCAAAAAGAATGAAAAAAAAACCCCAAACAAACAAACCCCACAACAGAAGAGACAAACAAAACCCCTCATACCCTGCCAAGAAATTTAACTTGGCTCAGAGCTCTTCGCATGTTAATTAGGTCATTGTTTCAGAGTCTTCTTCCCACAGTACCTTCAGAAGAATCTGGTTTGCATCTCACCTGCCCCATCAACGCTGACACCACACTGGGTTTGTCACTGCCATTCAAGGGGGTTATCTGAACTGGATGAGGGAGGGAGGGGTGAACCCCAGCTTGAATCCTCATTAGAAATGCCTTTTCAGTTAATGTTTTTCTTTGTTATTTTAACTCATCTCACTTTCTGAGATCCAGTTCATCACTTAAGCCATAGAAATGCAGATACAGAAATGACTGGATGGGGTGAGGATATGGGAGAGGAAAAAACACAGGGTTGTGGCAAGTGTCAGCCCATGTTGGCTCTGATAGTATTTCATAGAAAACATATGCAATGGCAACCAAAAAAGTACCTTTTTAAAAAAAGTTAGTATCATGTGACTACAAATTTTTTTTTTCCTCCTTTTTTAAATCTTCCAAAAGTTACTCATTTCAAAGCTTGAAGCTATTACCACCAAATTTCACTTCTAGAATGGATTCGTTCTCCCAGATTCTTGTTATACATGTAAGAGAAACAGAGTAGGAGTCTATCTTGGAGTATCTGGAATACTGAAACTCATAGTGTAACACCTAAGAAATTATTGCACAGAAATTCTGCATGCATAGAAAGGATTCCAGTGAATAGTATAGCTGTATATTTTCCTTTCCTCATTTCATTCCTTGCCCATTTTTAGCGGTGTAATTTTTCACAACTGGCTAGTATGGTATGAACTCAATTTCTTCTTGGAAAACTTGGGCATGAACAATTGTCCCGTGGTCTCCAGTACAACTGTTTCCTGTGCATTTGCACATGGAGTCTGGTCATGTCCTCAGCAAGCAACATACTAAGACATTATCTCTACCACCAGATCTGAAAGGTTTAGTTTACTGGGGTTTCTTATAATGGGATTTAGTCTCGAGTAAAGCAGGAGAACAACAGATAGTTAGGAAATAGGACTCTCAGAATCAAAACTCACTTTACCAGTGCTAATTACCAATATATAAATTACCATTCAGGTTTTAACCTAGGACAGGTCCTTCCAGATTTAAGAGAGGGCAAGTCCCAAGTGAGCCTCCATTGCAATTCAGAACATCTTTTCATTTGTGGGGTCAAACCAAAAGGATGGACGGAAGCATTAGCCCCATGTTAGTGCCAGCTATTCCACCACGCATTCCCACATGCAGTTGCACAGTCCTTTTAAATGGATGTATTTTGTGTAATCAGTTGTTTCAATCAGCAGTCAAGGTGGGTTCTTTGAGAGAGAACATTCTTTGCTAGAAGGCATCCTTACCTTGCACGCAATGGCTTTTTCCTGAAATGTTCTCTATACATTTTATTGTAATTCTGCACTGCAAAAATTCTATTATACCAGTCACTGTCCAAAATGCAAGATGTCTCCCTTTCCTCACAGCCCAGGGACCTTGCCTTTGGACACCTGATCATGCTTAGATTGTTCACACCATTTCCTTCAGTACATACTTGGAAAACACCCAGACTTCTTGATTTGAAAAATATGACTTGGGCAAGAAACATCAAAATCAGGTCCATCTGCACTTTGAAAACAGTTCTTCTGTGATTAACAAGGTTCACTGGCAAATTCCTCAACATCTCCAAAGCCAGATGAGAGAAGTCTGGATTTCCCACAGGAAGAAGGATTTCCCAAAAGTCCACTCAGATAAGGAAGGCACCCTGCCTGCAATAGTCACAGATTCCCAAGGCTTAAAAAAAAAGACAGTGAGAAAGAGAGAAATGGAGTTCATAACACACTAGCCAGTTGTGAAAAATGACCCTCTTAAAAACGGACAAAGAAGAAAGCGGCTTCCTCAAGACAGGTTGAAAAGATTATGGGAATGATTTCTTGTCATCTGCAAAAGCAGGTTGCTCTTTCTGTCTTCCTGTCTCATTCACACAGATGTTCACCATGTATTTCAGCACCACCTACATTCCATGCAAAGCTGCCATCCTATGGATAGACCTAAAAATGGACTGAAGTAAAAAAATAAAGAACTGTGAATGCGAACTGCAGAAAAAGTGGGAAGAAATCCCAAGGCATCTAAAATTTTCTGAACAAATTGTACTGGGATTCTTGCATGCCAAAGCCTGTAAGTTGGCAGCACAAAAACTATAGTCCGGGAACAAATATTGAACATTGTTATGAACTATTTCTTTGTTTGGGACCCATGAAAGCAAAGTTAGTAGAAAAGAATGAAAGTGAAGCCCACACAGGAAAGAATATGCTGCACTGGTTCTGTAGGAAAAAAAAAAGTCTGCCTGGTGTTCTTAGACAAGTGTGGCAGTCTATTATCATAAGCATTGCCATGTCATGGAGATGGAGACCACACATTTAATTCTTTTCTATAGGTTTTTTAAAAGGTGGCTTCAAGCTACTCTCTGAGGACTGGAGCTGGTTAATTGTAGCCCTGCTGGATTCCACATATCACAAAGGGTTCAACAAGAGCTAAATAAAGAGAGTTTAATCAGATCTGGAAAAGATGTTTTTTAATGGAAGTGAATTCTGCAGAGGATGATAATCATTAAAACTGAGGAGTTAATCAAAAATCCTAAAACAAGAAGGGAAATTTGAAGCACCCAGGAAACAGTATCCCTCCTCCAACTCAGATCCTCTTAAAAACTAGGTGAAAGAAAAAAAAAGGGGGAGGGAAGGGAGAAAAATTAATAAAGTATTTTAAAAACAAACCACAAAATGGTCATTTCTCAGTCACCTCCTCAGCCACAGAAAAGGAGAAGTTTCTGACTCGAGTCAGAATTGCAGGACAGGTTATTGCATGGTGATTACTTTGAGATGGTGATTAAAGGAGTAATTTAAAACACTAGGATTACTAAAGGAAAGGGGAAGTTAAAACTGCCTTGGGAAAATTATTCCACATCCTCTACAAAGAAGGAAAATAACCTATCCTTGAATGCCACTCTGGAGGACATAATTAAAGAGGAATGAGAACTCCCTAACAAAAGAAAGTGTTTTAATGGGGTAATACATGAAACACTGTGCTGTAGAAAGAGAAAAGCCGGTGCATGTGGGTGTTGGGGAGGGGGTGGCTACAGTACAAGCTCCAAAGGCAAGCTGTGGCCCTAGCAAATGAGGCAGCGAGTCCTTCTAGGGTAATATTGCTGCCCTACATGCCCCTTTAATAAGGAAGTGGAAGGCACTTCTGAGACTAAATGATGAGACTGCAGCTGCTTCTTTGCTGACACCCTTCTTAGCCACCTGCTTTGCCAAGATGATTTTAGCACAGCATCATGAGATAAAAGAATGAGCCTGTGCTAAGCTTAAATATGCCAAGTCACTAAAATGCAAAATATTTTTGTCCTTAATTACAAGTGCTAATAGCTTCTTGTGCTTCTACAGGCCCTGCTGCGTTGAGTTTTCAACCTTGGTTTTCAACCTTGGCCAGCTGGGCAAAGCCCAGTGCAGCCACTGAGCTGAATCCAGTGTTGACCTACTTGGAGCAGGAGGTTGGACCTCTGAAGTCCTTCCCTGTCTGAATGACCATGGCTCTGATTCAGGTCTCTGGAACAGGAATGCTCTATGACAGAGAGTAACATTATCACACTGGTTTTAGAGAAGAGAAGTAAGGTAGAAGACAGAGTGCTAAAGGTATACAATGTTCTTATAATCTTTTAAGTGTTGTTCAAAATGTAGATAAAAACACTTTGAACAAAATCAAACCACGTATTTAGGGAAATATTTTGATTAAAGCAAAAAGGCAAATTTATTTTTTATTTCCCCAGACAGCCGCAAAAATAGAAGGCGGCAAATTCTTACTGGGGTGTGAAATGAGACCTAATGTAGAAAAAATATCTTTAAAATTGATATCTTGTATGTTGAAGCAGTAGCCCAAAGGACCAGAAAAGCTAATGTAAATCCTATGTTACCAGTTTTAGGGGGTATACCATCTGCCTGATAGCTGGTTACAACCTGCATTTATTGTAGATGACTGTCATATCACTATGTAAGATATTAATTTCGAGGCTGCAGTCTGAAGCATCAAGTCTTGGGCCACAGTAACTGCCATAATGGCATCTCATCTTCTTAATAAGACTTTTCTTTTTTTAAGCTACACACCTTGTCAAAGAATTTAAACTTGCAGCCATGGGCTTAATCAGTTTCTTGGAAGCACAAGCATTGCACGATTGCTTACTGTAAAGGCATGTCCTGTAAAACACTACACTTTTCAAAAGGTCTTACCTGTAGAGTACCTTCTGAAAATGAATTTTGTTCATCACGCAAAAATCTCTACTGTCATTTTGTTCTACTCCTCCTCAGTGTAGGTATGAGGGAGAAAATATCTTGTTTTCCCTGTATTCTCCATAGAGGCAACTCATCTTCGCACCATCTGTCATCAGATGTGTGGAAAATACAAGGCTGGGAGCTCCCAAACAGCACCTTCCATGCCCAGCCCACTGACCAAGCACCTGCTTTTGCCTCCCTGCCACTATTCACAGAGATAGCACTGTTGCTCTTGCTCCATCTTCTTTCATGAAAACTCAAAGGTTTTTTTAGTTTCATCTGTAAAGTTCATTCACTTAAACTGCAAATTCTCCTGTTTTCCCCCCAACAACTCATCCATCTGGAGAAACCTTTCTGATTTCCACATCTACCAACTCTCTAAATTGCTCTCTCGCTTGATTCACACCACATACTGCACATATCCCACACACGCAAACAAGACCCTCTGTCCCATGCCCTTTACCATCACGAATCTGCCCACCAGGCAACTCTCCATCCCTTCCCACACCCTACCCTTCTTTTGTCCTTGTTTTCTTCCCATGCACATCATGGTGCATAGATGTAAAGCCTCCCCCCCAAAAAGGGACCCCATCTTGTCACACACTTAAAAGGCACACAACCCACCCCACGATCCTGTATTCTGTGCCAGCCCAGCTTCCCAGTTGCCTGCATAAGCCACAAGTTCCAGCTCCCATGCAGCACAGCAGGGTCAGTGGGAGAGTTGCTGCTTCTTCTAGACCAAAGTATGGAGTGTGAGTGATAACCCGAGCATCTTCAAGTGGCCAGGCTCACATGAGAATCTGCACCAAGACAAAACTTCCACCACCCAACACTGGAAACAGAAATGGCTCAGGTACCTCTCTTTACACTTACACCAGCCTGAATCTTTCTGCTCCAGCCATTTATATCCACGGTATACACAGATAACCAGCATAAGACACACACTCATCTCTTGAAGACACTGTAAACCAGCCACTGTTCAGTATTTTGTCCTTTAACAAGTAATTGAAATTACAGCACCTTTAGCAGCGTTTGACAAGAAGGGCCTCACAGACACATCCTGCAAACCCCAGTCACTTATCCATCACCTATATGCATGGATCATTATCTTTCCTGTATTTCAAACCAACACTTTGCAGGAGAGCACCCATTTTTCAGAAAACATTATACAGAGGTCCTATATTTAAACCCTGAACTTTAAGCTTAATGGCTACTTCAATCATGTTTGTAGAGGGAATATCTTCTTACTCAGCATTCAAAAACATGAAGTTCACCCAGATCTGCAAGAAAGCATTTTAAAACTGCTTATGGCCTCTTAACCAGCTACATTTTCTTCCTACACATAGACATTTGCAGAATGAAAATATTAGTTATACATCTGCATCAGATCTCAGAGACACAGGTACGAAAGGCACACTCCTGTGTTTTATTGCCACCCACACATACACACTGCAGCACAGTTCATTTTTAAACTATTGTGTGCCGTATAGTACAGATGTCTAAATAAAACTGGGATGCAAACTGTTTCCTTAGCTGGCATTCAAATCCTTCTGTCTTCTCACAGATTTGCCTGCTAAATCCTTCTGCAGTTGAATATGAGCTAACTAATATTTGGCTCATTCTTCCCACATTCAAGCTGCCCACATTCAAAACGTCTGCAGTATTTCCTCCCACCTTCACCTCCTGCTACTGCCTTGTGTATTGGTATTGCCACATTAGTTTTACCTTTCTGCACAGGACCCCTCCACAGCACTGCCCACATCACTGGGACAACAGCCACTGTCCTGCTTTTATTGGCAGCCACCGAGCCTGACTTTAAGCTCTGAGCAGATGGAGTTGATAGCAAATAGTCAACACTTTTTTGGTGACTCCTCATTGCTGTTCTACTTTGCTTGGACTTTAAAGGAAAAAAAAATAAAGAAGAAAAAAAAGCCCCATCTCAAAATAAACCAGTTCACCCAAAGCTAGTAAAAATAAGTGTTTCAGACACAATTTAAGGTTTTCCAGGGGAAATTTTTTTATAAATATTTTTCTCAAATTACAGTGCTCAAAGAAAAATGAGTTGTTTTCAATTACGTTTCAAGCAACAAAATCAAAACTCAGGCAGCAAAGAATATATATGCTAAAATGTAAGACATTGAGAGCCTCTTCCCCTTCAGAATGTTTAAGCTTCAGGCATTTTTGTTTCTCTCTCTTTTTTTCCTTCTATTTTTGGAAAACAGAGATGGAAGGAAAGGGTACAATGCTGACAGATAAAGTAGAAGGGGGATTAATATTCACAGGACTCGAATAGTAAAATTCTAAAAGGTATATGTATTAAAAATTGGTAGTTCCCTGTTAGCACAAGAATTCAAACAGCTGATCTTAAACCAATTCCTTTCTTTAACATTACACACCCCAATGCATTAGTTTTCCTAAAGAGTATTTACTGTGAGAACTGCACGTAAAGCCTCTCCCCACAATGATTTAGGGGAAAAAGTAATTCAGGTATCTAGAACAGATCTTGTTCTTAAAAGCATAAGATACCCTGGTGTATCCTGCTCTCTCACACTCTGCTAGCACCGGCCATGTTGGTGAGAGTGAGAAAGATGAAGAGAAAAAGTTCTCACCTCTCTTGGCTCCAGCAACATCTCACTGCATCAGTCCAAGATCTTCGGTTTTTCAGTGGTAGGTGCACCCCAGACAGTATTTTTCTGTCCCTTTATACCCTGGAGAGAGCGGGGTGACTTTCCCAAGTCCTGCAGGAAATGGTGTTGGTTTGCAGGAGCCCCATGAGCTCTCCTGCCCTCCACCTCCCCCAGAGCAGTCAGCAGGTGCACTCAACTAAAGACAAGAACGAGTCCCACCTGTGCAGACCTTCTCTCTTCCTTTGTTAGAGCCTGCCTGCAAGGGCCATCACAGAGACATGGGGAGCGATCAACACTTCTCCCCTCCAGACAGATCTTTCCAGATCTTACCACCACACGAGGTTTGAGGCAGACAATAGCCAGGCTTTTACAAGCAACCGTCCCAGTTTACCACATTGCAATTGTTAAAAATAAAGATTTCATTCATTAATTAATTAACAATGTTTATCTTTACTATATGTGGTCAATAAATGGCAAGTAAACAGGCCTGGGTGCGTGGGAAGTCTTCACTCTACCAACACGCACACCTGATACAACAGCTGATCCTCTTTTACATTTGCTATCCTGATACATATTCATAGCTATTCTAAGACAAGGGAGGGTCATTATAATTAGTTCTTGGAAGGGGCGTTCCCGCTTTA
>WUAM01000203.1:2488282-2499766 GCA_024336885.1 Actenoides hombroni
CTTGGAAGTGCCTTCCACTAGGTTGCGTGTGCAGCTGTGGCTGACCGCTCTTCCCTTTGTTTAATCCATATTCACCACCTTATTGTGTGATAATCCTTCTCTCTGCCTGCTGCCATAGCTGTACCTGGCACATGGGGCTGATCTCATAATTTTAGCTTTGCTAATAATTGCAGTGCCTCGATATGTACGTACATAGAACCAGAAACAGAAAGACTGCAACTGGGAAAGCGATAGATACACTAAGACATGGTGTGGAATAAAAGAAAACAAAGGGAATAGAAGGGAAAGGTCTATCAGGAAGAGTTTATTTAGAATTTCCTGTCGTCCAAAATCTCCCTCTGACATGAGCTATGTATGACATTTCATAAACAGAGAACTACCTAGCCCCTTGTTGAAATGAAACATCTACTTAAGGACTGGAGATAATCAAAATCAAAAAAAAAAAAGCCTGCTGTGTAAAAACCTCAATACTTTAGGGACTAACAAATGGCTGTCCCTTTTGGATAGGTTCCAGTACTGATGCATTGTCTCATCAGTAAATAAAGATGTTAACAATTTACTTTTCTTGACAATTGACAATTTGTTTTTGAATATCAAGACCAAATGTTGGCATTTTTCATAAATCTCTGCATCAAACAGGTGCCCACAAGATACACTTGCCAGACTTAAGTATACATGAAAGCCAAGTATAAATACAGTTAGTGTGGTGCTTTCAGTACTTAAAGCCAAATTCAACACTGACGTAATATCTCTGAATTAAGTTATGCATCCCCAATGATGAAACAGCCTCTTCCTTTATGAACAGATTCCATAATTCAAATTTAATACTATTTTTCCATTCAAAAATCCTGGAAGAAAATACTTTTCATCATTAAAATGCATTAACCAAAGTGTCTTGTAATTCTGGGTGCCTCAGCTTTTGAAAAATTATGTAGGCTGTCTGACTGTTCAAACTGACTTCAGAAAATGGATGCTGTGCTATGTACCATGAGTAGTGTACTGGTAAATACTTTAGGTAGCAGAAGTGGCAGGAGTCCATCGGCATATTTTGCAGAGCCACTCCATGAAGCTGTGTGCAAAAGTGACATTATGTGGTTGTGTTGTCCAGGAAATCAGCCACAAAGGTCTCCTGAATTCAGCTCACCAAAACAACAGGTCCCAAAACACTGTTTATGTGTGAAAAGGGTGACCCACGTGTGGCAAGCTGCCTTCGGGGGATCTGTCCAAGCAGAAGCATCTCCAGGCTTCTACGGAGCGGTGTCAACACCCTTCTTGTGAGGGGGGTGTAGAAACCAGAATTATGTCAGTAATGGCAGTAGGTGTGTCATGTCTCAGAATTACTTAAAGAGATCAAGGATTTTTTCTTTAATGGGTTAATTTAATTACTCCTACTGCTGTCTCCACATAGCACCCACATATTTCTTCCCCACTGCGAGGCCTCTTAACCCTTTCCAGAAAGCCACAAGCTATTCCATTCACCCCACAGCTATCACTTAGTCAGCTTAAGTGAGTCTATAATAGAATATATTAAAATTCTTATCTTTGAGCTGCCCTGATGTATCATCATACAACAGGATCTGTCACTGTGTTTGAACATCCTTATTTAAAATGTTAGGATGTTATCTGCAATATGTCACAGTGCTGTCCCTAGCTGTACCCTAACGCACAAGGAAAAGCAGAGTGAAGCAAGTACCCAGACTGAGCAGGACTGGAGCAGCATATTCTGAAAACAAACTGGGAAGTTCAACAAAAGGAGGAGTAAAATATTTTACAGTAGAGTAACATTTGGACTCTCCCGGTTCCTCCCTCTCTTCTCTGTAGGAAGAATTGGTTTATTCAATATTTTTTTTAAGTGGTTTTAGAAGTAGTATTTTAAAAACGGTGTAACAGCCTTTAAAGTAGTTTATGAGTGAGCTATGGAGCAATATTCACTGAAACACTCAGAATCAAACCAGAAACTGAATATCCAGCAAGATTTATCATGCAATTAGACAAAGTTACTTGGGCTGTGTTCCTGCTGTTCCTTATTTTCTCTTTGCTGGAATAAAGCATGCTGTAATGAGTGTCAGCTATAGCACCTCGCCCAGATGTTTGTGAAATGTAAATATAAAATTAATACAGCTTAAAATCTTGGGATTTTAAAAACACTACCTCACCTATTAAATTGGGATTAAAACATCCATACAGGAGGAAATTAGTCTGTTCGTTTTACTGAGACTGAAGCAAAGAAAGGCAAAGGTGGTACTTTCACTAAATATAATGATTAGCAAAGCATTCCTGATCTGTTCTGCAATTCATCTGTCTCAGAGCAGCACTCCAATATCTGTCAGGAGTGTGGGAAAACATGAGCACCCTGTGCTCGAGATCTCCAGGACATTTCTCTTGGGCTTTGTTTTTAGGTTAGATACATTCAGGCAATACAATATATAAAGTAAAGCATGTTCTGATAACCTAATTTACATGCATTTACATTTGAATTATTAAAATAATCAACTGTCACAAGTGATGCCATTCTGTGTGAAAGTGAAGGGCCACACAGCAATCAAAAATTTTGGTTACCTGGATTGAAATACCTCAAAAGTCTTGGAAACTACCAAAGATGAGCCAAACAGCAGCAGTAAACACTGGATTTGACATGACATATATCTGGTGAATATGCATGTCTGTATGCTCCTTCATCTTGTCAAGGGAAAATAACTGGTTTGGCGTTCAGAGGTAGAAAGGTACACTGGCATAAACAGCAATGCTTTTTGAAAAACAGGGATATGGACAAGAAAGTACTCTCCTTCATGAAGGAAGTAAAAAACGTCATTTTTCTGAGAATTCCTTTTGTGGTGACTTCTGTCTGGCAAACACTGCTTCCTTACCCCAGTACAAGTTAGGTAGCAGTGATGACATGATGCTCTCCTATGATCCCCAGGACCCTTTCATAAGAATTCAACGCTGCTGAAGCTGAATCTTATCCTTTGCTATGTCATTGTTCACCACTGAATCTATTCTGAACCAGAGGGTGTAAGATACTCTTTATGTCTCTTGGGAAGGATATCTAGACTCTATCTTGTCTAATGATCCTCACCACACTTCCTCTGGGATTGGGAAGGATTGGCCCATACCTCTATACCAGAATGGACCCATCAGCTTTGCAGTTTTCCTTATACTAAGTCTCATCCCACTTCTCTCAACCAGGTAAGGAAAGAGATTGCTTTAGACTTTAATTTTGAGAACCATGGGTTCAAACTCTTTCTCCTCCCAGAATCTTTCAAGGATCATTGGATTAGCCCGTTTCTCTGTGGTCTGATACTTGATATGCAAAGTATGATTTTCCAGTTTCTTTGAGGATGAATAATTAGAATACCAAGACCACAATCATACTGGTCACGATGGGGTGGCTAACTTCTAGGCTAAAGTTTAAATTGTACCTTGGTTCATCCCCCGTGGCAGTTGTGGCAGAAACCTTGCTTACTTGCTTGTAAACATGGGTGGCAGGAAATGACTGTGGTGTTAAGATATATAAGGCATAGGAGTCTGCTTAATTTTCTATTTATAAGCAAGCTGTTTTCCCATACAGCTTCAAACTATAGCTCATATAGTTTGAACGAGGTCAAGATTCATGCCCTGGAGGGGATAAAGATTATGTGAAGAAACTAATACTATAAAAATAAATATAGAGCCTGAGTTTCTTCCCACTCTGGACAACTTGAAAGGTTCTTCTGATGAGCCGTTGTCTTCTCCTTCATCTCCAGGGTAGCGTAACTAGCCGTATATGCTAAAGACTCCACAGGAAACCATCAGCAGTCTTTACACAGATTTTTAATACCACCTAGCAAGCCAGGTCAAAAGGAGTATCCTACAATGCTGCTGTAACTTTTCTGGAACTAGCAAACAGCATATGTAACACCTGGCAATGAGCTACCACCTCTTCCGTCATCCCTCTGTTCTTTGACACGTGGAGATTTGTGCAAATTGGGGCAGGCAGAACATTTTTACAAATACAGCTCCATCCACATTCCTCTGAAGCCATGTTTTTCTGCATACTGGATTTTTGATTTTATTTTGCCAGCTTTCTGTTGGACGTAGTTCTGATTATAACCTGACCACCGAGCTCCCCAAACTGAACTTTTGTACTGATTAAAAGTAAAGGCAGTGTGTTTATGAAAGTCAGCAAATCTGTGAGTCAAAAGAAGACACCTTACCAACGGGTCAGAATTTGATATAAGGAAGAAAATGTCCAAAAGCATGGAAGAAATGCTACTCCTTGGGTAAAAAGATTCTGTTGCTGAGAAAAATCAAACATTAATAATTCATTTCTTTACAGACTTTCTACTTTTGACTTTAAGGAGGTAAAATAGTTTGAAAGCCCCACAAAGGTGGGGAAAAAATATTATATATTTCCTACCTCCAGCAAATTTTGAACCAATTGACCTCAGCGTGGTGGGAAAGCCTCTAACCTCATGGCAGAAAACAACTTTGAATGCCCAATACGAAATTTAATATCTATGAGCTGGGAAAGAAAGGAAAAAAAAAAGAAAAAAAAAAAAAAGAAGCTACCAAATTGATGCCTCGGTTCACGTATCTCAATTTATCACAGCATCTTGGATCAAGGGAGAGGGGAGAGGAAAGTTAACTCAGCCAAGTTTGAAACTTTTCCACAAGGATCAGAGTTGCAGTGGACTGTGTTTTCCTACGCTGTTACATAAGCCGTAGTATATGATGGACTATTTTACCCTGGTTTTCTAATGCACTGTTCCTCATTCAGATTTGGACAGACAAGGAGTCACTGTAGGGGTGCACTTATTGAGGAAGGTTTCCCTTATACATTGTCTAGCTATAGCTTGTAATTGTACTTGCATATTCCTTGATATTGGGAAGATGATTGTACAGCCACTGTTCTCATTCACATTTTTGTATCCCATGGGTAAACTGGGATA
This sequence comes from Actenoides hombroni, assembly GCA_024336885.1. Classification (NCBI taxonomy): domain Eukaryota; kingdom Metazoa; phylum Chordata; class Aves; order Coraciiformes; family Alcedinidae; genus Actenoides; species Actenoides hombroni. The sequence continues at coordinate 2,493,211 of WUAM01000203.1, forward strand.
TTTGAGGGCTAAGGCAGAAGTGTTTAAGAAGGATTTTACCTTGACAGGGTATTCAGATAGTTTTTTTGGGGGGTTACCTATTGAAGTAGGGATGATGTGGGTAAAATACTAGTACTCATTTTTTTACGCTAGCTAGTAATGTTCCTACTGACATATTTTTCTTGAAGACTTACTTTTTCTTTACTGAAGCAGTTAAAAACCTAAACACCTGCCTTGAGGTCTGGAGTTATATGCCAGACAATAATATTTTGCACTTTTGCAGAGTGAGCTTTTGCACAGCTCTGTATGTGGAACGATCATCCCCCTGTATTTCCACTTCTTATTAAAAAAAACCTATCAGTTTTTATTCCACGTCTTTCACTGTGTGGCACTCCTTACTTTAGTATTTTAGCTTTGCTAAATTTCAGTAGGAGTAAAGAGTATTACAGCCACACGGTCAGATCACAGTGAAATCAAGTAATAAAGTCCCATCCAACTCCATTCCTTGGAAAATAAAATGATCAGCAGTTAGATACATCTTCACAGTCTTCCCATGGTCAGACCAAGCAAACTAAACCAATTTGTAACTCCCTATAAAGAACACCCTGACATCATAAGTTGATAGCTGTGGATCATCTCGTCACAATCCACTATTGAAAGAGCTATAGGTGAAGTGCCTGTCTTATTTTTAAAGATCAAACCACTTTATATTTATTTTTTTTTTATTTTTTTAGAACACCAGCATTTACTTTAGCTTCAGTCTATAAACTTCAGCAAAGGCTAATATTTACACTTTTTTTGTTTTTATTTTGTCTTTCTGGAAGCACTACCAACACCAGAGAAGAAAATGCCATCACGGTAAAAAAACCCCAAAAAAGTAATAAATCTATTGAAAATGCATGGAAGCAATTTCTCAGAATAAGCTCACCATACATATGCCTGCACATTTCACCTACAGAAACACTGTTACATCACCAGAACCAGAAAAAGACACCACCAGTTTGCAAACCACAGTGGTCTCCTGCTTAGAGACACCCACAATTCATGTTTGTTCAGGAAAGAAAATGGAGAAAAAATAAAAATAACAATAAAACATTAAAACATAAATGCAATCTAGTAGGAAAGCTTATAAAATCTTGCTGAGGAAGCAGCCTATGCTATTCACAGTCCAAAAAAACCACACTGGTTTAGGATAGAACAGGCAGTGAAGCAAAATACGTGGTCCTCTCATCTACTGCTTTATGATACATGATTTTTGTAGTCAACATAGTAACCATTTAGTCTGTTAGCTTGATAATAGCATCAGATTATTTTCATTTAATACCTGAACAGTTGTCTATTTCTGTCCAAATGTGTTGCTATGCAGTGGTTTACTGAAAAAAAAATAAAATATTAAAAACAGAAGAAAAAAAAAGAAAGCCAATTCAATATAACCATTTACAAAAGCACTTTAAATTTTAAAACAAGCTTTGCTTAGGTAGACCTGCACAGATCTTTTCTTAAGAAGGAACAAAGCATAATCAATATATGTGGTTTCAAGAGCAAAGCTGTTCAAGAAGAGTTCAAGTGAGCACAGGCATATATATGTATTTACATTTACAGATTTGGACTGATTGATGACTGAAACTACCAGTTGAACCAGTCAAAACGTCAAGGTTTTTGCTGTTTCATCTTGAGTTGCTTCAAGTAAATCACAAAAGGATGAACCTCTAGCACCGAGCTTCACAACTTACTCCTAAACTCATTTTAACTGTCTCTGGTTTCTACTGCTCTTATACCAAGCCCATTCTAGTGCAGTCTCCTTCCCTAAATAAGTTCTTCTCTTAGAGGAGTGTTCTTGCTACCAGCTATCTCATGCATCAGGTACAATTTGATTAAATGAGATTTTGGGGTATGTTGGTACATCCCTCTGGGACTACAAAATATTAAAGCATCTATGCAAGATGTGGTCCCAGATGCTGAACTCTTGCTTCCCACCTTCCCACCGCATCAGCTGGAGGTGCCATTTTTCACCTTTCAATGATTCCTGCAGGGCATCTGAGCTAGATCAAAAGTTTCAAGCTCAAAGTGCTTCTGACAAAACCTGCTTTAGAAACTTAGCAAATGCAAAATAAAGGAGGTGAACATCAGCAATCCCCTCCTAGGCATATGTAATTTTATGTCATTTTTAAGTGTTTAAACATGGCAGAAAACTTGTTCCTTGTAAAACTCTATCTATGTTTTCCACCATGACGTCTAGAAAAGTTTTATTTGAGAAGTGCTGCAGATGCCCAGTCCATGGAGGAGCTATGTGCTTTAACCCAGAGGTCATACATTTCAGTCTTTTTGTAAGACTCCATTTTGGCAAAGTTATGACTCCAACTTTGCTAAAGCAATAGGATGCAAGGGGATGCCAACTTATCAAAATTCTTCCTCCCACAAGAGGAAGGTTAGAAGCAGGCTCAAATCAGAGGTCATTCATTATAAATCTTAGGGCTTTAGATGCTACGGAATTGTAAAAAAAGAATATATCAAGACAATACGTAGTTACGTAGTAGGAAAATGCTACCTCTTCATATTTCAGAAGGGGTTTGGGGTTAGTTCCTTTCTTATTTTAACATAGTAGAAGTAGTGGTTTGCATATCATGGCCATATCACAACTATTGAATTCACATCAAGGTGAAAAGAAAATCCTGCTTTAACAGCTGCATCTGCTGGCAAGGACAAACGATGTTCTGTCGCTGCCTTTTGTAAACAACATGCGGAGCAAACTGGGGAGTGCACTACAGCTGATGGGCACAACATAACAGCTGTATTAACCACCAACTACCTAACCTTGTAGAAAGTCTCTTCTAGCCACCTGAGCTAGAAGAACTCACCTAAGAACTGAAGCTAGTATGATCTTGTCGTGCTGCTTATAGTTTGCATTTTAATTCCAATATAGGTTGACGAGACAGTGGTGAAAGACCATGGCCCAAAACAAACAAACAAATACACAAAATGAATTGGCTTGACCCATCCACAATGGATTGTAAATGTCCCTGCCCTTCCTCCTTACCTCTTTTCATTTTGATGCTTGGACTTTCTTCTTCACCTATCAATGTAGAAGATTGCTACAGCTTCCACAGTCCAAGATGCCTCAGTCACATTTGAAGGTTAGCCACTAAGATGTCCATATCTTCACTTGTGCTTTAAGCAGCACTTAAAACCAGCACTTTAATATGCAGCTTCAAGATAAGGGAGATAAATGAGTTGTAGTAGGGGAACAATGCAAAGAAATGTGCAAAATGTGGACAGCAGATCTGGGGAAGTCAGATGCATGTTGGAAGTAAAACCCAGAGAAGGAGGCTACTGAGAAAAGATATATGTAGAAGGAAACTGAAAAAAAAACCCCAAACAGCTAAATGGATTAAAAGTGCAAATGAGGAGGAAACAAGAAAAGATTTCATAAGGGAACCTATTCTACAGCCAAAAACTGGAGACATAAAAGCTCCTCTGAACCATGACAAATACAGTAGGAAAATGAAAGGTAAGACCATGGCAAAGAGAGAAACTAAGAAATGGCAAGTTATGAAAACATCAGAGGCTGAGTAGGAATTCTGAGACAATAGTGAAAAATCATAACATGGAATAAGGGCTGTTGAACAGGAAACAGAACACTGAAAGTGTTGGAGAGAAGCAGTGCTTCAAAAATTAAGGGTGAAATTATGCGATAGAAGTAAAAATGAAGGATATGAACTGAAAAGATTACACAATGCATAGCTTCACGTCACAAAAGTTTTTGAGGGTGATAGTGAAAGGAGATGATTATCTCAGGGGGATTTCGGGCTGATCCTTTTCTGCTATTTTTTAGTCAAATTCCCTAGCTCAGCCTGGGGAATAAGCTGAGTTAAAAGTGCTCCTTGCTTTTGTCCTAGGGTGTAGCTAGATAGAGGAGTGATTCAGTAGACAGACCCACTTTAAGAAAAATGCTTATAAATTACATTAATGCCATGGACTAGAGAGAGCTTGGCAGGATTTCCTTAGCCTTTGCCTAGAGAGAAATCAGGTTTACTCTGGATTCGATCTCAGAGATGGGGACAAACATGCCCTTTCAGACAACCTTTCAAAGCAGGGCCACTCACTTGCCCTGGATCAGCCCCCAGGCAGACCATATTGGTTTCACCTTATCTTGGAAAAAGTTACCAGTTGGCAGCTGTCAACTGGGACTCATGGTGCATCCTGCAGCAAGCATGTAGCAACCAAGGTCAGAGGTAGAACTAAAAGGGTGCTGGGAAAAGGAGGCGAAAGGAGAACAAAAAACCCAACCAAAGAAATGTTATTCAGAGATACAGCGCCAGCTCAGTTGGAGAGATGGGAGAAAAAAATAAAAGAAAAAGAGAGAAAAAAAAAGAAAAAAAAAAATTCAAACGTGTTAAACAGCATAGGAAAAGCACAGGTAATTGCACATTCTGGTCCAGTTATCCTGGGAATAGACAGCACTTCTTCACAACCATCGTCATCATGTAAAACAACCAATGCCTTTTTAATCACCGTTCTAGGTAAAGTGTCAATACATTAAAAGAGCACAAATTTACTACCAAATTATCTACACAGGTAAAAATGCTGTCTCAGCTGTTCCCTTAAAGCCAGATTTTAAAGGTACTTATGTTGCTATCAGTTAAGAACAACTTCAGTGTGTGTCTAGTTCACACAAGCCTAAGCAGTGATCTGTCTCCTGTTTTGCTTCCATTTACCTCAAAATTACAAAATAGATTCTGAAATAGAGCACCCACAAACTTAGATCCAGCTTGTCATAATTAATAAAGGAATTTCTGTTAATTGACAAATTTACAGGAATCACAGAGTTAAAATTATAAACAAAGAAACAAACAAACAAAAACTTTTGAAAATTAATTTAGACTATGAGGTAACCAAAGTGATGACCAAAATATAAACTCAAAAATTTCTAACCCTGGGGAAGAACACAAAATTCAGAGATGAAGAACCCATCTGTGGCTTTGATTATACTAATACTTTTTTTTTTTTTTAAAGAAGGGAATAATTTCAGAGCTGTTTTTCTGATGGGAACAACGTTTGCATTGTTGTTTAGAGCCTCTGACTTCTTCTGTGCTAAAGCGCAGAACCACGCTGTAAGTTTGTGTTTCTAAGTAAGCACCTAGTTATAAAGACAACATTGAAAAGAAACTAATGAAATTCCAAGGTGTTCTAGGATGGCTGTTTTATTCTGATCAGTGGTAGATTGCACTATTGACCAAGTGTCAGACACAGAGCGCTACAGTGATTGAATAAAAGTGTATACATAATCGGAGCAGAGAACTTTGCCAGGACTAGCTCTGTTGCTTTTCCTGTAATACCAAAAGAAACCTTCTCTTATTTCCCCTTTCCCTCTCTTTGCCATCCACACTCTCATTCTCCTGTGGAGTGCAAATACATTTCCATTCACCCCCTTCCTCTTTTCCTGTAGGTGCCCCCAGATAAAATAATGCAAGGTGCCTTAGCTGGAGACACTGATGAAATATTTGTAGACCAGATATTAATCTGTTATCTGTTCTGTAGGTGTGAGATGTGATAAGTATGACAGAGAATCCTGCTTTGCAGGCTTTAAGTAATTTGAGCCAAAGATATTTAGATCTGTCTTTGGTCACTGCAAATCAGTTATGGGAGAGGGAAAGCCCTTGGGAAACCTACCTTGAAACATATTTCAAATGCAAGAGGACTTGCATGAAAATTGGGTAATGAATGAAATTCTGATTGCAGAAAAATCACTTAGGGACGTGCCTGCTGTTGCATTACACTGCTCTCTACGTAAACCCTAAATGCTTAATGATGTAAACTTTGGTACTGCAGATTTTGTAATGCATTCTCTCCCTCAAACTGCTCTTTTTTCCTTTTCGACAAAGAGGGTGTCGGGTGGAATACTAGTTTTGTCCGCTGGAAAAAGATAAATAATTCAGCAGCTGCTGTGATGGTTTAATAGCACATAAGACCAGGTGTGAAGGAAGTAAACTTTCTCACCAGGACGTGAGAGTTACCCTAACACAGAAGCAACAGTATGTCTGTAGCTAAGCTGTTGCCAAGTCTAAATACATATTAACTTCCCCAGAAGAAGAGATGTCTCTGTTATTCCATCTAGGATTTATTTTGCAGTTCTTTGTGAAGATTTGGCTTCAGTGAAGGGAATTTCTTTCCCATCAGAGACAGAAAGACTGGGGTCTACGTATCTTTTCACGATGTTTGGGATTGTCATACTAGGATGGACAACACAGCTTAAACCAGAGCTTCAAGAGTCATCTGGGACTTCTGCTCCTTTGTCTTTTTTCAAGGGCTTTTACAATCCAGATATTGAGGGTCCTGAATGTCTGGGTTCATGTGGCTCTACGTCACCCACCTCAGCACTGGCCCTACAGAACTTCCCATCCACACAGAGTTGAGCCATCTCTGCCAGGCTGCATGACACCTCATCACCTTTTCAGACTCAAACGCTCAGAAGACAAAATATGCTTGTGCTTTGCCCTCTTATTCTGTTATTTCTTTATTAAAGGGGTGGAGATAGAGAAATGCGGGGGGGGGGGGGGGGGAAGGGCACAGAAGAACT
>WUAM01000203.1:2499776-2522689 GCA_024336885.1 Actenoides hombroni
GGTGTTGTGGTGACAGGGTAGGGTGGAGGAGAAACAGGAAGGGAGGGGTGGGGGGGAGGGGGAGGGGGGAGAAGGCAAAATCAGAAATTTCAGCTAACCAGAAGAAATACACAAAGAAGAAAAAATTGTAGAAGGAAAAGGGGACATTTTTCTATATTAGTAAAAGGCACAGTACCCAGATGGAGCAAGTACAGCATCACAACACTTACTAACCACTATTAAGTACTAAATGGATCTGTTTCCTAAACTAGACCATTAACAACTGAAAGTTTGATTAAGAAGAATTGTTTCCCGCTACATTTTTCTATATGAAGGAAAATACATTTTATTAGAAGAAACCTATCCTAACTCTTCAGGCAGTTCTAGCTCTCATATTCAAATGCATAATGCAGAATTATTTTCCAAATAGAACAATATTTTCTTCCAAGCCTATATCACTGACCAGTCACAGAAAAACTTTCTTGTTTTGATGAATAAATATACGATCTCTGTTATACAGACTGAAAAATTGAGTATAAAATTGAAGGCATCTGCTTCAGACAATGACAGGAATTTTGGCCACGGAGCAATACCTGTTGCCCAAATCTGTTGCTAAAATTGCCAGTCCACAGCAATTTACACCATATGCCAACGTTTTTTGTTTTCAGTATATCATTTTATCCACCACCCAAAGTGAAAGACTTGCGATCATTTCAGTGGCATGCTAACCCTGTGTCAGGGGAGTATGAAAGCGTGCAAGGAAGCTTCCCCTTTTAATAACTAGTTACTCATTACAGAGCCCTGACTAAGGCTCTGCTTGCCACAGAAATGAGTGGAATGCACTTCACTTCAGATAAAAGCAGCACTATAATTTATTAAGCACAAGTAACCAGTTTAGCTAATTAGTAAAATATAGCAAGGAATCAACTAAGTTAAACGAGATTCAATTGACGGTGAGGTCACTACGTTACTTACTACAAAGCAAATAATCAAAGATAAGCAAATGTAACTAAAAACAGAGTGATTATATTGTGAGTGAACTTGTATGCTACTAACGAAAGCAATATGATTATAATATTTGTACTAATGTACCTATATGCAGTAGAATGATTTTGTGGCTGAGGGTAGCTGAGGGTATTGATCTCTTTACAGGGACTGTGAATAGGCAGAAGGAAGGGGATAAGGGCAGCCCTCCCATTCAGTCATGAGGTTCAGAGTAGACCTCCCTTTCCCTCTCAACTCCTTCAGAGAATAAGGTAAAATCTACCCATAGTCTCAACAGTTTATGTCTAAGGATACAGGAAAAAAAGATAGGATATGAGGTGCAGAAGTTTTGTGTAGTGCTTACTGTAACACAGAACCTTAAAGTAAATGATAGCAGCAATTCATTAACGCTGATATATCAATACTAAATTAGAATAAACTATTGATTATGATAAATGCAATAATTTCTATAGATTTAAAAAGCAAATCACACACACACAGAGCTATATATATATCAAGAGAGAGGTTAACCTGTGAACAAGACGGAATTATTCTACAGATTGAAACTAAATTTGTCAGCCTGTGATCTCCAGGATTTTTCATAAAAAGTACTGTAGGTTGGAAATACTCACATCTGCCTTTGTCAGACTTTAGCAGATGGATGGTCTTTCTCCCTCCATCTTTCTGGGCAGTCGGATGGTGCAGCCCGAGAGCCATCCCAGCTCAGGGGAGGTGTGAGACTCCGACCTGCTAGGATCCCGGAGAGCTCACTTAGGATCAGTATTTATAGGGTCATGAGATGATTGATTTTGGGCAAAACTAGGCTGGTATTTTTCCACTGAGACCAACAATTTTCTGAGGGATGGGGGGGGGGTGCAGTCCCTCACTGTCCCCCTCTATGTGGAGTACCCAGGAGTTGTGGGTATGATCGCAGGAGGCCCACCCGCTCTAGCTCACCAACTCACTTTCCAAGCCTCACGGGGAGGTTGCTTTTTGGTTCCAGGTGTTGCACAAGGTTGAAATACATCAGGAACCAAAACAATGTTTGGTTTCAGGAAGCCGTCCACCAGGACGAAGTGCACTGGAAAGCAGGGCCTACCCAGTTGCCCTCACCCCTGCGCTCATGAGGCCTCAGCAGCACCAACCAAAGCACAGCGGAACTGGAGCCTCTCGCAGCGCAGCCCCGGGGGGACACTCTGCAGAGCCACCCACCCCTGGAAATGCCAGAAACACCTGTAACAGCAGCAAAACATGCGATAGCTATCATTCAAGGGACATGAACACAACTAATATGATTAAACCAGCTGAGATTTTAAGAAAGGCTGCTCCATCCAGATAATTCCAGTTCCTACAGCCCGTATATCTCATCATTGCTAGAGACACGGGAATGGAGACAGTAGATTTGTTTATGCTGTCGCTAAAAGATGAATTAAGGTGAATCATAAAAAAACCCTCAAACAAACAGATGGGCATTTATCTGAACTTCTAAAAAGATCAGATTCTCTGCATTATCACTCACTTTGTGGATATATGAGCAAGTGAATTCCCACGGCAGGAATGATCACCAAAAAAACAAGCTTTAAATACAAATTAAGGCAGTTAAGAAAAGTAAGTATCTGAACTATCAAGTGCCAGTACTTACAGCTGACAGACAAGTATAATTTAACATTAGCAGAAGTACAATCAGTGAATCAGAATTTTTATTCTACGTTATTTGTTCCATTTGATTACGTGACAAGTATTCATTTTCACATCTATACTGATCAGCACAGAATTGGGCCCATATTTCAGAGTAACGCTATTTTGTTTGATTTTTATTACATATACAAACTGCAGGATAAAGTTACCATATGCTTTCCCTGGGTACCACCCCTATATATTTCTAAATACAATGTGTTTACTTACCCTTCTGGGAAGTCAGATATAGAATCAAAGAATCATAGAATGGTTTGAGTTGGAAGGGACCTTTAAAGGTCACCTTGTCCAACACCTCTGCAGCTAGCAGGGACATCCTCAACTAGATCAGGTTGCTCAGAAACCTGTCCAACATGACCTTGATTGTCCAGGGATGTGGCTTCTACCATGTCTTTGGGCAACCTGTGCCAGTATTTCATCACCCTCATCATAAAAAAATTCTTCCTTATATCTAGTCTAAATCTACTTTCTTTTCATTTAAAACCATTACCTCTTGTCCTATCACAACAGGCCCTGCTAAAAAGTCTGTCCCCATCTTTCCTTTAAGTCCCCTTTAAACATTGAAAGGCTGCAATAAGGTCTCCCCAGAGCCATCACTTCTCCAGGCTGAACAACCCCAGCTCTCTCAGCCTTTCCCCATAAGAGAGGTGTTCCTTTGATCATTTTTGGTGTCCCTTCTCTGGACCCACTCCAACAGGTTCACGTACTTCTTGTGCTGACTTAGCTCCAGAGCTGGACACAGTATTCCAGGTGAAGTCTCACTAAAGCAGACTGGCAGAATCACCTCCCTCAAACTACTGGCCACACTTTTGATGCTGCCTAGGATACAGTTGGCTTTCTGGGCTGCAAGCACACATTGCTGGCTCACATCCAGCTTTTCATCCACCAGTACCCCCAAGTCCTTCTCTACATTGCTGCTCTCAATCAGATCATTCCCCAGCCTGTATTGATACCAAGGATTCCCCGCAACTTGGCAACTACGTCAGCCAGTTTCCTCAGGACTCTGGGATGCAGCTCATCAGATGCCACAGGCTATTGTATGTTCAGATTCCTCAGGTGGTCACAAACCTGATCTTCTCTTACAGTGGGAAGGACTCAGGCCTCATCCTGCAGCCCTTTGACTCGAGAGGCATTACAAGAGAAGTTGCTATTGAAAACTGATTCTCTCACCAACCAACCTAAGGCCCTGATGTCATTTTTTTGGTCACTCTTGAATTATGAGTTGCAACTTCATCTCCACCCACATGGAAGGTCAGTAACAGATAATAGCCTGAGGGCTGTATTGAGCTAGGAAGTTTCCTAGTGATGTCCTTAACGCAGGTCCCAGGGGGGCAGCAGAATTCCCTACGAGGAAAGTCTGCCCAGCATATAGCACCCTTTGTACCCCTCAGAAGGGAGTTGCCATATGGCAGGGACTGAAGAGAAGAAAACAATGGATGGAGACCAGCTGCAAATGTGGCAAAGATTGCAATGTTGCTACTGTTAGTGTCTCCTCGTCTGAATGGATAGAGGAGCTTTTGTTCTAAACAGCAGCTTCAGTACCTCTACCTCCATCTGAAATTAATTTTATCATGCATTTCATTTTGGTAATGGTCACGGACTTTGCCTAGGAACATCCACACAAGGAATTTATTTCTTAAACTAGTGCTGAAAAATACATACCCGTGTATGAAAATGGCAAATATAAATCCAATTTCTATTTTATTATTCTAATTGAATAATTTTTATTTAACTTTCAGAAATATCATTCACTTCCACTGTCATCCTTTAGCAAAAGTTAATTGTGTAACTTAACAAGGAGTAGAAGTGGTTCCACTAACTTTTTACTTCAAGATAGGGCAATGGGTAAACAAACATTTAAATATATATAAACATTACATATATATTTGTACATTATCCCAGGAAAGAAGAGAGAGCATTGAGAAATACATTTGTCCAGCAAAAGGTGGATGACAACATCCAGCTGGTTTTTATTGCTGACAAGTTTCAGAAGCATTGCACTAAAAGTGGGGGGTTTTAGGGAAAAAAAAAAAAAAAAGCAAAAAAAAAAGCAAGAAAAGTATGTATCTAAGCCTGTGAGCTTTTAATTAGGTGCATAGGGGAAGAGGTTGAATATCAATTTAAACTTTAATGTGGCCTTCTACCAAGGAGTAACCAACCTCTTTGTATGGATGTTCAAGGGCAAGCATCTAATTTCTACTGGTGTCAAGGACAGGCAAAAAATCTCAACATCTCTCTACAATAAGTGTTTTCTCCATAGACATGAGTATCACCAGGTCCAGGGAGAGACTCCACTTGTCACAGACTGTTTAATGGGTTGATGCCAAGAACCTATTCTACACGATCAGCACTTTACCGTACAACCTCGAGCAAGTCTCCTCCTGTTTACATGCCTCGGTTTCCCAATCTTTGAAATAGCCACAATATTTATTGTATCAGAGCAATAACACAAGGCTCCTGTCACGTTGATAAGTGGCTTAGAGATCCCTGGATAGTTGCTGAGTTGGCATCTAAGTGTATATTTACAAATGGAGATGTATTCTATTGTTATGAATATTGTGTATTGCAGGCTGCTTACATTATCAATTTAATGTACATGAAGATTCAATCAAAGCTGTTTAAGACCTTGAAAAAGACGCTACTCTGTGTACATTCTGATAGGCTAAGTGTTGATTCAGCCTACACACACGTACAAATAATATCTCGAGTCATTAGGGTCTAGCTTTTTTAAAAAGCAGTTTTCAAACTTTCAAAAATCCTTTCTATGTGTGATCTGTGAGTTGCCTTCTACATTCGAAGCTGATAAAATGCAGGAATGTTCACATTCATGAGACAATAGCTTTGACTGAATGCTGTAAAATGAAATAGTCTCTTTCAGTTTTTCCTTTCAAAAGGAAAATTGCATAAATAATACATTTGGGCCTTGCAATACAAAACAAGCACAATAGCTACTTTACAGCTTTCATCAAAATGAAGGCCATCTTTTTCATTTATATTATGAAACTAGTAATACAATATCATCATCTCCGATTGGCTGAAATCATCTAGACAGTGAGTTCTCCTTTCCAGATAATGCCACTTGGTCTCTATGTCAATGGAATGTGTAATGGTGGGACATATAAGACAAATTTTTTGTCATTGGTTAGCAATGAAGCTTAAAAAAAAGTAATAATGGAGATTTATTGAGGGATAAGCAATGCTTCTCGGTGAAAAAGAGTAAGACCAGTATCTGAAATGTTTCCGCGCCCCTTGCCAATGTTTTGCTTTTATATTTGTGCTCCTTTGCATTCTTAATATGTTCTGTTTCAAAGGGGAAGGAGTATGCAATGATGGAAAGGGTAGCTTAATCTCAGAAGGACTCAAAGATAAAAGGTGTGTCCTTAATTTCCTGTTTAACATGAGCGAGATTTCGCTCCCCCCGACAGAAAAACTCAAAAAACCATTTAGGAGATGTCGCAGAAGGGTAGGTGGCAGTGCTGGAGGTATGCTGTTGTGCTCCATTCCCACCACCATCCAGAGGGCCATTGCATCTGCTCCCTACTCTCCACTGAAGCTCCTTCTTTGACAGCTGTCTTTTGTGTTCTCCACTCAGTTTTCAACTATTGTCCTCATTCTTGGACTAAAACTGAAACTAAGGCAAACATGGAGTATGACTAATCACACAAATCTATTCACAGTCATCCTTAGGAAATTCTCAAGCCCTCATGGCTACAGGTATTTTGCATTTCCCTAGCTCCTTCCTATACGATGAGAGAATAGAACATCGTGTGTGGTAAAGAATAATATTTTCTTTCATATGATAAATGCTCTACCTTTCCTTTTTCTCTCAGTTGTATTGGCATTCTTTACTTTTCAGATTTATTTACAAAGTGCACATCCTGAGCTGACTTTTCTCCCTCACACTGACCTTTCAGAATAGTATTTGCACCCAGGATGGAAACCAAAGCAAAACCATATGAAGTTTTCAGATGTCAGCTGAGACAGACACTTGGTAGAGCCACCTCTCTGACTGCAGAGAATATACAAGAAGAAAGAATACACAAGAAGAAAGGACATGGTTACAGATCTGGTGGTTGGTATTTTCTTACAGGTTTAGTTCCAGTCTTCTTCTGTCCACAAGGCCATCCATTAAGAAACAGGAGTAAAGTAATTACTAAGTGTGTCGGCTTTAACATGCATCAGATATAGAAAACATCTAATCAACCTTTCCCAGACAGTGGTCTGCTGCACATTTAAATGGTACAGAAGCACAAAAAACCAGCTCAGAATAGACAATATTTTGTTCTTGTCATGGACAGTTGTCTCAGTCCCTCTTGATGTATGTTTGCTAGGTCTTTCTGAGTCAGACTCGTATATGCAGAGTTGCCCTTGTGAATCCCTAGCTTTTGTCCACCTCATCCAGACCTTGAAGGGATTCACTTACTTAGAAGGACCATTGGTCTATTTAGAGACCAGCCTGACGTGCTAAGTTAAAAACAACACCTACTTGACTTCAGTGACAAAGCAGTTCCTTGAGGATATTTTCTCTTTTACCGTGCCTCGACTGTACCCTTTGTAAAATGGAATTTGGCAGCTCTGGGAGTGTTTTGAGCATGACTTGCCGTTTCTTATCCATGGCATTATGCCACTAGATATTGTTTAACTAAACCCCAGTTGTGTTTGAGATGGGAGACCGTGTTACTAAACTTCCATGGTTAGTGCAAACCCAACAGAGTGCTCTGTTTCTTCTGCACTTAATCACTCTCTCATTGATTTACAATTCTATTTTCTGCAAGGACAGACTTCCCTTGTTCTGTTCATTGGATTCAACAGTATGGGTTCATAATCCTTCTCCTTTCTCATTTTAGCATAAGAGAGGGTGGAACTCTGTATGAAGCTTCTCACTTTCAAGCTGGGAGTTTCCATTTTTATTGCAAAATGCAGTTGGAACAGAAATGCATGCCTTAATGTTATAAATTTTATTCTCCCATCAGATGAACAACCCAAACTTTCTATGCAAAATTCGGGCATACTAAATCCACATCTGGAAACTGAACATTGACACATATCTTCTGGGCAAAGCTGCAGCTATTAGATGTTATTTGAATGCCAAGGTCAACCATTAAAATTATTCCCTCCTTCACATCATTATAATATTGTACTACAAATGTCATCAGGATTATGACATGGATTGTAAGACTATAACATTAATTTTCAGCTGGTCTGCAATTATATTCCTTTCACTGTGGAAGTGTTAGCTCTGATTTGATAAAGAATAATGCTGTGTCAGTACCTGGGCAGGAGATTTGCAGAGGAAAGATCCCAGTTACTGAGAATTCACCAGGAGAACTTTGCCCGTTGGAAAAAATCACCTGGGTCGAGGTCAAATACTGACACATGCTTGATGAAGTATAAACCTAAAACGTTCACAGGCCCACGGCCCATTTCACAAAAAGATACTTTCAGCACATTTCTGGCTCTGTAGATATTTCTCCCACATCTCACTGGACACAGCATTGCTTGCTCTACTTGTATCAATCCCACATCCTGCTGTTTACCCTGCAGCCATTTCTTGCTTTCTTCTCTCTTGCCTTTGTGTCATAGGGCTTACTGTTGGGTTAGTTAGCTGAAGTGGTCACTAAGAATTTTCTGTGGATTCACCTGGGTTAGTTTTTCTTCATCCCAGGTCACAATATGACAAAAGAAATGTGCAAACCTTTTCTACTAAGTTGAAAGTTAGCAGAGTGCTTCCCACCGAGTCAGTCTGGCATGCTACTGCAGCCAGCCCTGCCACTCATTGCAGTCCAGAGGTAGCATGTCCTGGTTTGCTTCACTCTAGCTTTTCCTCTGGGCTCTGCTATTTGCAGATCCTGTCCTGATGTGGCTGAGGCAGCAGAGACCACAGCACAAACACAGTGCACTTTAGTCACTTCTGCTCCTCCAAAAACTCTTTCAAGGTTTGTTCTTGCCAGGAGCCCTGCAGTAAACTGCCGACAGATAGGGAGTTGACTGGGAGTAGTCAATGCCCTTGGGGGACGAAAAAGAAGAGGTCTTTGAAGACTTGTTTTCAGCAGTATCTAAGCACAGGAGGCTTTAATCTTGTTAGATGTGGACTTGTCCTTTTTTCCCCTAGCCCTGTACTTATGATGTAGTAACATGTGATGACTATGTCTCTGTTGAGGACAAGACAAGAAGGGTCCTTGATTCAAGGAGTAACCTCAAGAGGAAATTCAGTGTGGAGGGTGGATACTTAGTGCCCAGTGAAAGGAAGAGTTTTTGCAATCTGCTGCACAAGCAGCCATGTGAGAACCACTTCTTTCTCAAGGAGAGAAAAAAAATTAATGTTTTCTGGTTTACAGAACTCATAGCAATGTTACCACTCCCAGGTTGTGCTAACTTGGTGATAAGGAAGACTGCAAGGCAGTAGTAAAATACACTTCCTACTTTCCTACCCTCTTTGGGGTATGGATTACATTCTGCTAGTACTAACTTACAACCTACTACTGCTACTACTTGCTTACTCACCACTTCTTATTATTCTGAAATGTTTAATAGCAATTTATAAGCTCCTCTCTCAAAATACTGGATTCAACTGTGTAACAGTTAGGAGATGCAAAGACAAATATTTTAACTGCTACTTACTTGTTCTTCCCATATATCAGCATCATCCTCTCCTAAGGGGCAGGCCAGGGCTTGGGGCCTGTGAGGGAAATACATTACAAAAGAGAAGGTACACCAAGCTAAAATATTTAGCCTATGAAAATCCTGGTGAGTAGGTATTAATAGCATGCAGTTAGCTCACAGAGAAAATAAATTGTGTCTCAGCAGAACAAAACTGAACGCATGTAGAAAAACAGTACATACTGAAAAGCACAATAAATTGTACTATGAACCCTACAGCTTTTAAACAAGCCTGTAACATAATAAGTATTTTGTTACTCCTTGTATCATAGGTTTTCAACTTTTCTGTTGTTTCCTACATTCAAACATACTATCTAAACAGTACATTTATACTGCAGTGCTTTAGCATGCAAGTTCCTAACAAGTGATGCTCAGGCACAACCCAGGTTCAAAGTACAAGCCAATAAATTGTGCCAGATCTGTGATTGCAGGACCATCTCAGGAAAGAGCCATAAAGCACTGGAGGGGCAAGGAGAAAGGAACCCTAACCCAAGGGCTAGGAAAAAGGGAGAGGAGTTGGCAGCAACCCCAGAGAGCAGGCAATGATTTTCAGAGGCCCCAGGTTAGAAGAGGTGATGCAACAACAGATGTTCAGGGAGAAGTCAAAAGATGAGAAGGATGCAATGAGAGTAAGACTTGACATCAAAAGGTTTAAACCACTAACTTAGCACAGGACCATCTTTCAGAAATTATTTTTCAGTCTCTTTAGTGGATTTATGATTTGCAGCTTTCTTCATCTTTTTTAACTTCAAATATTGAAGCTTCTTGTTTAACCACAGGTAGAATAGACAAGGCCACATCTAACAGATTAAAGCCTCTTGTTCTTAGACACTGCTGAAAGCAAGTCTTCAAAATACAAAATCTGTTCCTTCTATTAAAAGTATTATGTATGGAAGATATTTTGCTGTCTACTTAAGCTCAATTCACTCATTCATTCAGCTTAGACAGTGCTCTCTCCAATTAGGAAAGAAACTTAAATACTTTATATGGATAACCTCATGAGTAGCCTCAATTGTTCTCCATCTTAGCCCACCTGGGTGATCTCGGTGGCCAACTTTCTATTATGGAAGACTTCCCACCTAAGTAGAGTTCCATCCACTTTTACTGCACAAAGGTGCAGATAGCAAAGCCCTAATGGCAATAGCTACATCTCAGAGCTCAGAGGTGGAAAGGGAGTGCAGCCAGTCCCTCCAAATCCGTCACCTTCTGCCAGCTAACACAAAGGTGGCTTTAACCTACCCTGCAGTCCCTGTGCTTCAATTTGTTCAGCTCATCAAAGATGACACAAGGTAACCCTCTCAACAAATGTCTCCAAAGCAGACATCATACATTACTTCACAAAGGGCTATTGGGAGTATCCAGTAAGTGTCCACAACTATTTCTGAATATCTGTGGATCCTTCAAGCTAAGACACTTGATCTTATAGCCTCTGTGATTTAGAGATGCACAGAACATTCTGACTGCATTTGGTACCTCCTCATCTCTGCTCTAACTTCCTTTAAAGTACGTGCCTTTTCATTATAAACCTATTTTTAGCTTATGTATTTTCTATCATATAATTTTATACTTAAAATACACCTAAATTATATTAGATTTGCTCATGCTGGAAGGAGAGATCATTATTACTGATACCAATGTTCATCTCACATAAATCTGGGTGCACAGGCAATCTCTAGAGCCAGTACCCAGACTAGCTCAGAGCAGGAGTGCTGGCACTTACCGTTTGGTGGATCCTCCAGGGATCCTTGACTCTGGAAGGTGTCCAGGGAGAACAGTCATTCAAAAAAATGCAGAACAGCAAAAGCATGCACTGAAAATGAATCAGTTGTGGATGATGTTTAATATCAGAACTTCAACATCATTTCACGAACCAACAGCAACCCATGGACGACCTAGACCGACTTCACGTAGGTTGTCGTAGTTTCACGTTCAGCTCTACTTTCTTCTAAATGTGTAGGTCAGACAACAAAGATGAGAGACAGATAGAGACACAGGTAGATAGTCACTATTGTGAGCTATCTGAAACTGAATTGGGGTAAATTTCTTGAAGCTGGATACGTGGTTAGGGCACGAGCAATAGCATGAAGCTTTTTTATTTCTGGCCTTTGCTCTTATAATCTTCCAGACTATTTAGAGGTGTCCATCTTCGTGTCAAAGGTAAAAACCTCTGCCATTTAA
Organism: Actenoides hombroni; assembly: GCA_024336885.1. NCBI lineage: Eukaryota > Metazoa > Chordata > Aves > Coraciiformes > Alcedinidae > Actenoides > Actenoides hombroni. The sequence continues at coordinate 2,511,273 of WUAM01000203.1, forward strand.
GCAAATGCCCATGCTGAACGTATGCCATCATAACACGTCAAGCAGAAAGGCACGAAAAAGTGGGGATGTGCCCATAAATCTGAGATATTATTTTTTAAAAAAGATAGGCATTTACTATGGGAAATGGATATCATATCTCTCTGTTCCCCCAGTTATCTCATTTTAAAATAGGAAGGAACATCTCTCCACTTATTTCAAACTAATTCTGAAAATACATCGATATTCCCTGTTTATCTTCCTGCCTTTGCTGGGGGTAACTGAAAATGGTTCACTGATGCTCTCAGGTGAAGCTCTGTAACCATCTGGCTTTAATGCCTTTATATAAAACCCACCTCATTTTCTATGTGGAGCTCAATACATCAGCCATCTCCAGCCACAGCTCGCAGAAAAGATTGGAGAGCAGCTTGTACATCAAAAGTGAAGTACGAAAAAAAATTAACAAGCAAGAAATTAAATCATTAAAACTCATCAGTATTTTGCCCAAAATATTTAATCATAATACTTCACTCTATCTTGCAGCTCTGGACCGCAAAGCACGTTGCACGGGATGATAAATTACATTATCTTCATTTTACAGATGGGAAACTGAGGCATAGGAAAGCAAATAGACTTTCTCCGTGAATTGATAATGTAAAACTTATTTTCTGACTCACAGTCTGGCAGTCTATTCAATAGACTATCCTGTTTTTAATTCCTATCTGAAAAGGGTGAAAGAAATAAATGTGCTGTTATGTTAGCTTTTGCAAATCCATTTTCCCTGAGCACCAAGACAAAAAAAAAGCAAAGAGTCAAATGCTTAAAATAGTTAGAAATATTAAAGCACATAAGAAAACTATTTAGTTGCATTTACAACTGGCAGGAGACTCTGGCATTCTATTTTTATTTTATATTTTTTACAGCTAAAGATTTCATTGTAGTACCTGGAAATCGTGGTAGTTTGCTGACAAGCTTGCAGCTTCGAGTACTCATTTCCAAGCCAACTGTATTTGAAAACAATGTTTGGCACTGAAAATAAGAAGAGATATAAGAAAAATATTAAAATCGCTATGGGAGTGACAGGAAAAAACGGAGTGAGACAGATTCCTCCAGCCTGATCCTTTATGATTCTTTTCTAGTTATTGAGTATATAAATTTCAATCCCCTAGTACAGCTGAGGGGGGAGAAAAATACATGATTATCATATCACTCAAAGCTGCACAACTTTAAAATCAGCTCCAATATAAATTCACTCTCTATAAAATGACTTTTAATATTCTTTTCCTTAACATAAGTATTAAATTTTGTATGATTAAAAATTTATTTACTCTCTCTTCCTTAATTTAGATTTTTATTTGCTATTATTGCCATTCCCATCTGATCTCGACAAAATCTCTCTGTACATTATGGCAAGACTATACCACTAGCTGTGACACATCACTGGGCTTTGAAAGCTGAGCCTTAAGGCAAATTAAAAGTGACCCCTCCAACTTGATGGCTCAGACAATGTGCGTTATGCTGCTGTTTCACAAAGGAGGAACGAGGAGAAGGCAAGGGAGGTAGGAAACCTTTCCTGGGTTGGGTAATGTGTCAAGGAGCTGCGTGTCTACAGCAAGATCCTGTTATCTAATTTACATTGCAACCCATCAGAATTTTGTCATATTAATTCACCTGTCTTAGATGATTTGCTACTTATTTCAGAAGCTGCAGGTAGAACCCTGTTCTTTAATAACTCACCAGGTCTGGATGTGTCCCAGGTAAAGTAAATAAAACAAAATAAAATAAAGTGAACTTCATCCAAAATTATGTTCACCCAGAACATCACATCTGAATACCCTTCTCTCCAAGATAAAGTAGCTCAGACTGTACCTGTACCAAATTAAAAAACCAACCAAACAAACAAAAAACACAACCCCAGAAGGAAAAAAAAAAAAAGGAAAAAAAACAAAGAAAAGAAAAATCAACAAGCTGAAAATTGACATAATTTATGATAAACCATGACAGAGTAAGTGTTGGCAGGAACATGGTCATAACCACCAGTAAGCATACCACTATCCTTTAAAATCATGTTAGTTGCTTGGGTTTTGTTCAGTACCTGGGTTGGTTTGGTTTTTTTTCCAGTTTTTCATCTCTGTAATTTGTTGGGATTTTTTTATTTTGTATATTTACAGAAATGTAAGTACGCAGGAAGGTAAGAATTTCAGGGTTTTTTTCATCCAGTATCACACACCTATACTGAACGTTATAAATTCTTGCAATCAAGAAACAAGGAAGCCAAGCACCATGATTCTGGTGCGGTACAAACAGGTACCTATTAAACCATAGAGTAATGCCTGCCTTCTCATCAAGCTGATGCCAAAGCTGAATCTGAGAAAAACAAATTGGAAGTGACTCCCCGCGCCGTCCCCATCCCACTTGGTCAGGACATGTTGCATGCCCTCAATTCCACAGCATGCTTCTGGTTTTTTGAATTCAGCTGCCCCAAAGGTCACTTACAGCAGATACGATTGGCACCGTGTGGCATAATGAAAACATTTGGCTGACAGTCCATTTGCACAGCAAAGAGCTGGTGGAGGCCACCAGCTTTCCTTGGCAAAGCCCCATCACTGGAAAACTGTTTTCCCGGTGGCTTTTTTTCCACCTTCCCAGTTCCTCTGGACCACAGCTCTGGGAAAAAATGGGCCATAAATCCTCACGGCCTAAGAAAACCATGTGAATACCTATTTTATGGTGTGCCATCAGTCCCAAAAAATGAAGAAATAATATTCTTTGTAATCTACTTGAACTGAAACATTTAACTTGAACTTTTTGTGCATGTTCTTCAGCGAAATATATAGGAACATAAGAAGTGATTCATTATTTTAATCTAGGAGTTATTAATTCAAAAGGTGTCTGTCTATATGAGTTGCTTTAATTTTTGTGAGCTTCCTGCTCTCCATGCCCTACATACATTCACACTGGCACATTATAACACCTATTTTATTGCAAATCCATTTCCCATGTCGTGAACAGCTATTTTAGTGCAACATATATATGTTTCATAAAAACATAAGACAGGCCATATCAGGCCATATCCATCTGGTCCAGTATCCCATATCCATCAGTAGTCTGTCAAGCAGAGACAACTATGATACGTCCTAGATCTAATGTCCCAGATCACACTTTCCACATGCATGGTGTCTCCACAATTCATAGATGGTGTGAACTTTCTTTCCATGAATTGGTCTCATTGATTTTTGAATACATGTAAGCTTTTGTTGTCTACCACATACTGCAGTAATTTTGATCAACATTTTTCAGCTGAAAAAGTTCTTGGCTGTGAAACTTCACCCAGTCTATTCCATCAGTCTAACCTGGATGGACCAGCATGGCTGGCCTTCCCTTTCAAACCTTACCATGAAAGATTTCAACATACTCCATAGAAAAGTCAAAGTTTTAAATACTGAAGTCCTCTTTTAAATGGAATAACCTTTTCTGCACACCAGGAAAAGGGTCCACATTAAAAAGATCCAACAATACCTCTGCTAGAACATCAGCTCATTCAAGCCCCAGTAAAGACCATCAAGAAAAGCCCAATTTAAAGTCATTGTCCACATTTTCACCTTAAAATAAGCAGATTTTGGCTTATCATTTCTATATACAAGTAATATCAGATTTGTCATGGAGTCTTTATAGAAGATATATTTTAAGCCCTCTAAACTGCATGAAAAACCCAAGGATTATTTTTAAGAGCTATACTCTTTTTCTTTCACTGATCACTGTTAGAGCAAATCATAAAAGCTGAACCATTCTTGCCAGCTTTATTGTTTGCATATATTTTAAATAAAACTTTTATTCTATTTGAAAACACTTTGATGTTACTTTTCATGCATCTTTTTTCCTCTGTAAGAATGTTATAAGAAATTACTTTGACAAACACTTGCATGAATGGGCAATATATGTTCCTTTACTATGTCAGGGATGCTCCAGAACAAGGGGAAAAAGACCAGTTCCCCTTCAGCCCTTGAAATGTGGTTAAAATACTAACTAAAAATAAATTAGTAATAGTTCAAGTGTTTGACAGTCCAAATGTTTAACAGTCCAAGTGTTTCAATGCATCCAATTCAACTGAAGATACTTTTCTTTCATGGTTGTTAGTTTTTTAGACTAATAAAATGCACAGGCCCTTTTGAGGCAAATGTGTACAATTTGAGGTATCACACAGCTAGATAACAATCTTCTGTTGCTCAAAAGCACTCAGGTTATTCAAGCTATACAGTATGCTCCTTATATTCAGCTAATAATACATGATCCATTCTAACTTTTCAGCATAAGCAGTTTCACTATAGCTTTTCTGCAGTGGCCACACTGTACCTATAGAAATAAACAGGAGGCAATACCTTGCTGGCTAGAAAGTGCTTTAGCTCCTGGCATGATTCGGTAGGATGGCAATGAAATGACAACTTTCTCCACTGGCCAGTGAAGTATTTCTAAGCTCACAGCAGCCACAGCAATGATTGCATTAGCTTCCTCCATGACAACTATTTGCAGATGTAGCACTAAAGGGTAGACCACTAATACAGGTGCAAATGGGTCTCAAACTTCTTCTAAGCTTCTCGTCTCCTTCTTGTAAAAGCATGGTTACTTAGGGGGTCTCAAACAGGGGTCAAATGTCATAAATTACATTGCAATGATACAAAAAATAACATTCCAATGACAGCTTCAAATCCTCCCCCTTCAGACTTGGCTCCCACCACTTCTCTTTGCTGTTCAGTGACACAGGCACAGCACACAACAGCATGGGCCACCCTGGCATCTTCTCCCAGCCCATGGGGAGACCCTGGCTCCTGAGGAGCAGCAAAAGGCAGGAGTCACTCCGCAGTGAAGCTTTCAGTGGGAGCATCCATCTCCAGCTTTCAGGGACAAAAAAGTCTCTCCTGAAATACATGGAAATAGAGGCACTTATAGTCAACAAATAAAAAAAAACCCCAACAGTATAACAGCAAAAAAAAAGGTTGAGTTGAAGAATTTAAAAAAGAAGTACAGTATGATATTAAATATTACATCCTCTTACCAGTGTAGGGTATGATAACAGATAGATAGAATGAACTTTAAAAATTCATCTCCTATCTACCTATAGCAACTATCTCAGCATTTACACCATGGTCATCGCTGTTTTATCTAAGCAGCTATCAGAGCAGTTGTGAACTTGGGAGTTAAAAGAAAAGACCTCTTTTTATCTCAAAGGTCATGTGGAAACTATAAAAATACAGATATGCAGTTCTCTAAAATCTGCAGGTTAAGAAGTACATCTATTAAAACAAAACATGAGTGCAGATTCATGTTTCCTGTGATAGAGGCTTGCTCCAACAGCTGAGCTGTGCTGGAGAATATTGGTCCCGTTAGTGGAAAGGAAGCAGTGAGAGCTGACGATGTCTGAGGTGACATTCAGGACCCACCTTTATTAATTTTGGTAACTATTCTTCCTGCTGCTGCCCTGGTTCAGCTTAAGATGTGCAAATAACCAAGAACAGCTTATCAAGGAAAGCTGATCCATCCCTTGTCCTTAATGAGACACTCAGACAGAGGAACACAGGCAGCAGCAGTTCCCCATCCCACAACAAGCAACCCGAGGTTCTCTTTAACCTCACCCATACTCTCATTCCAGCAGTAGACTGTTGCACATGACATGGGTCAGCCTTGCAAAATTTCATCTTGGAAACTCTGTGGAAAAAAAATGGGCAGGATGCTCCTATCTTCTCCCTTGTTTCAAGAAGCTGGTCAAATGCAGAAGGGGAAATCAAAGGAAACGCAAGAAAGGATTTTTTTTTTTTTAAATACAAATAGTATCCTCATTTTTTACAATCTTTAGCAAACAGGCTTGACACAATAACCCAGTTAGGTAAATGGGAGTTTTTGCTCAGTTTATCTCTGTACAATCAGGCACAGGGAGGAAGAAAGTGACAATTCAAGTGGGGAAGGTATCAAGCTGATTCTGTTCTCTCTGTTAAAAGGCTCATCACTGCTTAACAGAGATGTTTTGAAAAATCTTAATCTGCCACAATTACTAAAAATACCTGTATAGAAATTTAGCTGAAATCAATACTTTATGAACAGAGATGGGCCCAGTTTTCAGTAATGTTAAACCCCCCCTACTTCCAGTGATTTCATCTGGAGCTGTGGATGCTTTTCTTCTCTGAAAAATCAAGCCTTTAGAAGTTCATGGTATGGGAAAATAAAATGTCCACAAAAAAGAAAAAAAAAGAGAGAGAAAGAAGCGCTTGTGTTATGACATTAAATTCTAGGTCTAATGTTGTGCTGGGAATAGTTATTTACACTACTGGTAAATTTCATATCGGAAATCCTACTCCACTGAGAATACTCTCCCCAACACTCAACCAAAAAAAAAGACACTAAACCACTATAAACTTAAAATTCCGATGCTTTTTTTTTCCCCTACGTATGAAGCTTCATTAGTTGTATTCATAAATGCCATATATGTGGATGTACAGATGTGTGCACGGAAATCTATGGCTGTATATCATGTATGAAGTGGAAACTTATGTGCAGGCAGAAACATTATACCATTGAGACATTCATGTTTACCCAAGTCCCCTTCCTGTTGCTACCAAAAGCAAAACCTCAGACCACTTATTTGGCTATCTAACTATGGATTTAGGCTTCCTGCTTCTCAGTTTCCAAACTCAGGTAGCTGACTCACAGAACCATTTCATTCTCAACGATCAAGAAAGCAATATAAACTCCTAGCAATATCACAAGATAATGAATTAATTTTGCCATAGGTTAAATATACATGATAGCTGACAGTGACATCCCCAGCTACTGTGTTATGTAATAAAACTTTTGGTAGTTGGGCGACTTTAAAAAAATCCCTCTAGTTAATTAATTCACAAAGAGTTACATATTTAAGTAAATTAACCACTTCTGAAATGTTTCCTAGCCAATCCTGTCAAAATGCTTTCCATTATAAACCTCAGCCAGCTTAAATCCTGAGGTATCTTTCTGATGTTTAAACAGCTGACTGTTTCACTGCTACCTGTTTTAATTAAACTGTACGCTCTGAAAATAACACTGTGACAAAACATGCTAATTGCTAATGTTTGAGTAACCTCCCGAGACTGGCCATATGTTAGGAACCACTCTTTAGCAACGACTTGATTGCATGCTGTACTTGACAGGGGCATTATGGAAATGTAAAAGCCAAGTGTTCACTGCTACTGAAATGGCACTTACTCTGGACCATTCAACACGTTTAAAAATATGGATTCCACTTTCAAAGGCAGTCTTACCTCCATTCCCACTGAAGTCAGTGACAATAGGTCAACATTTCATGCTTTTGAAAAAAAATCTCACTTTGATGATCACAAATGATTCACTTTTTAATGAGAAGTTCCCCTCTGATCCCTCCTGCAACTTGGATCACTAACTCCACGATCGCACCGGTACTCTCACACACTATGGGACTCCAGTCTTGAAATAAGTGCTAGCTGAGGCCCTAACGAACTGTCATGATTAATGAAATATATCCATTTATTTGGAGGAGAGTGTTAATAGACTCTTTAGCTTCTGATGTTTAGGTACTTCACAATTCCATACAGTGCAATCGTTGTAATTACAGCATACACAATGGCTGTATCTAAAGTTCCAACCACGCAGCTCCCTGTAGTGCAAAATAAATTGAAAGGCCACTGCATGCATTTTCAGAGGTCTGTAAAGTAACTGTGGCTGTTTAACAAAGTAAAACTCCAAGTATTTAAAACACCCTGGTAGTCCGTTACCACTCCCCTAGGAATATCGTGGAGCATCTTTACTGTTTTACATTAGATACCTGTATTTCATAGCAAGATCTCCAATAAAACAAGGGACTGTGCAAGAGGTCTACTAATGCCACAAGAGAGCTTATTGTCAATGAAACAACCTTGTTGCTTTAATGAAACTAGACTGCTCATAATACAGTGTGAACCTACAGATGATGTTTTTAATGTGGGTTGTGGTTTTTTAAAGGTTACTGTACTTTTGGATCAGCAGAATAGTGTTTGATCTTTAACTATATCCAGGTTTGCACCACCTTTTCAAAAGGACATCCTCTACTGAGTCTCCTAAATACCTTCTCAAGGTATGTTTCCCAAAGCCTAAACACCACAGAAGTTTCAAAATGTACTCTTTAAATGGAATTATGCAGAATAACTAGGCACAGAGAAGAATAATTATTTGCAGAAGCAAGCCAAAAGGCCTATTCCTCACCAGCGTTATTGCATCTATTCTTACTCAGCGCTAATGTAATGCTGAAAATAAGGACAGGATGGAATAGGGGGAACAAAAGTATTGGGGCTACAAAGGAAAGAAAGCAGTAGAGAAAAAGGGGAAGGAAAAGTGAAGGGATTGCATGATATTCATTAAGAGATTAAAAGGAAAAGCCATCTGTTGGTAGCATTCAACCCTAATATTATATTTTACCAAAGAGAGAACTAAAAGACATTAACTTGTGTGTACTTTCTGATTTGTAAGTGTCATGCTAAGGGCAGAAGATGAACAAGCAAAGGATAAATCTATTTGGAAACTTTTGTTTGAACTTCTTTAGCATGCCTTTGACAGCAAAGCCAGTCCTTATAAACTCTTTCTACAAGGACTTTAACAAGACATTTTAAGGATAAATGCTCATAAAATATTAGCACAGAGAAGAATCAGAATTTTTAATAGTGAAAATTTTGACTGGAAATTTAATTTTAAAGCTTACAATCATCTGCCCAGCAAAAATTCACTCCTATGTCATAACCAAATAGAAATAACTTGAAACCAAACACACAGTATTCAGTTCCCAGGTTATCCATATGCTGAAACAGAGACGTATAAAAGCTATGTGAAGCTCGGAATACATTTGGACTATGTACAAATAATAGCAGAAGAAAAGGTTAAATTTAAATAATTTCTTCACTGCAGCAGAATCAGCCCTGACTCAATACTATCCTTCTGGAAAAGACTTTTGGATGACATTCTATGATGATGAGTTTTTATTTCATTTTGCATGTACAGTTTGATTTAGTTTTTAATATCTCAGCTAATCTCTTAATGTTTAACATCACCACTTAATTGCAATTTTTTGTTTGTAACCTGAAATAAATACGTCCTTTTCTCTTTAATCCCTCCTGTTCATTAAGGTGTTCCATTTTTCCATTCTCAGAAAAGGCAGGAGGAAGTGATTCTTGTACTTTCTACTCTGTCTCATTTTTTTACCAATGCTATTGAAGCCTCCACAGGTGCTCTGGGCACCCAAACTCCTGAGAATCAGTTTAAGAGATCACATCCTAAATTATGATCATTGTTAAAGAATGTAGAGAACTGACCATCATGATGGCAATTGTTCCCAGCAAGCAGTCTAAGTTTGTTAGACTATTTTTCTAGATTCAAATCTTATTGAATATTTTACTAAATTTTTTACTTTCTCAGTGTCAGGGTTTTTTTTCCACCCAGTAGCCAATACAGATGACCTTTCATCCTAGATTTTTTTTTGTTTTATTCCAGTGAAGTCAAGCTCTCTGAGTGATCTCCTCTCTAAACAAATTTAGCCACCTGAGCAGTTCATGAATCCGCTAGTTCTGTTTTCCAGACACCCTCCTCTCCTGTCTGATTTAGGATTTGAGCCAGTTTCCTTCTCACGGGTCTTGCCATCACTGTCGACTCAACACCTCCCTTTGCAATCAATTGCTCTGAACGTGACCAAAGTCCTGTCAGTCTGGTCAATGACTTGGTTCTCAGCTTCAACTTAGAGCTCTAGACCCTCGTGTTTAAACCTATTCCAAGGCCTGAGGTACGCTTTTCTCTACCTTCATGTCAGTTACTTCACAGTCACAGCAACTGCATTTCCCCTGGCCTTGACCTTATGCAACTTTATGCAACCTTATTCCCCTTATATTCGTGCAAAACACCGCTGTGAAGTCCATTATCTGAAGTCCACTGTTTTAGGATGGGCCCATGTAATTTCTCTCACTGTGCTCTCCGATTCCTCTTTTCTACTGCATCAGACAGGAAACATTTTTTTCCCCTCTACTCTATGATTTCTCTCTCACCATCAGGCCATGTCGTTCTTTACAAGCCACTTGTCACATTTCCAGACTGCCAGTGTATGTTTTCTCTCATAGCTCATCATAGATTTTGAAAGAGTTCTCTGCAAACACCCACAAAGCCTTGCCAATTACCTTCCTTCTTTTAAACTCTTCCCAAGGCACTCCAAAAATCAAATACTTCTACATGAAACTACTACGCACAGAGATGTTTTCCCTTTGCTTTTCCCTTCGTCTCCCCTTTGCCCATCTCCGCAGCTGCTCTGGGTTTGTGCTGCATTCCTCACAGGGCAGGTCTGTCCAGTGACCACAGCTCCCACAGGCTGCAGGGATACTGAAAAAAGTTATCAACAAACATAAAATCCATATGAAAGATAAGGAAGCAAGACACATTAAGTCGCCTACGGGACTTGACATTAAGGCAACAAGAAAAAATGCTAGCACGCTGTCACACAAACACCAGAAATTAAAGAAAGAATAGTAACCAATCAGCCTCTACCCTATATCCCTCAAAGTCCTGCATATACCAGCCTTTTCCTGCTTTCCTCTGTGTTCTGTAAGTAGCTGGGACTTGAAATGATAATTCGTGTTCATCTTTTCAAGCCTCGCAGATATCTCCTCACCACAGAGTTACTCTGAGTAATGAAACACGGACATTAATTCAGTGCGTTACTACCTCCCCCAGCCAGTCCAGAGGCAGAAAGCAAAACTGCACAAAGTTCTGCAGTGTATATCATTTACAAGATGTTCTTAAATTAAAAAAAAAATTTAAATAAAAAATCCCATCTTAATAACAAGTGCAAGATCTGATGTCTGAGAAATATATTCTAGTCTGCTTCAAAACGCTGGCATTTTCAAGACAGGACCACTTAAAGGGCATAACCTAATGAATCATTAGCACCAAAGCCCATCTAAATTAAAACTATAATAAGATGCTTTTAGAATCACGCATCCCCCCCCTTTTTTCCTCTCCATTCTTGTTATTTCACTTTCAGAGAACATCCAGAAGTCCATTTACTTAAATGTGCTCTTAAAAATGGCTCGTTCTGATAGATTTGATGGAGTCCCTTTCTCCTCTGTCACAGGAAATAAATTGGACCTCGTGTTTTTAAAAAAGAAAATGTGTCAGACCAGGTTCCTATTCTCAATGGAAGGGGAAAGACATTTCTCTTATTAGGATCTGCCCTAATATCAGATTAAGTTTTACATTAGATGCATGAATTCATATATTTCCATTCTTTCTACAGGTGTTTACTTAAAGTAATGGCACATATATGCACACATTAATATTTTTGTGGGCTTTTATATAAGAATTAAATAATCCAAAATAAGATCTCCTCAGGATCCCTAATTATCTCTATCACATAAGGCTGCCAAACG
>WUAM01000203.1:2522701-2530201 GCA_024336885.1 Actenoides hombroni
GTTGGTTGGGGTGGGGGGTGGGTGGGTGTGACCAGTACAAGACAAAACAAAACTAAAAAAAACCCACCACCCAAAACTCCCACAAATATAAATCTATTTCTACTAGCTGCAAATCAAATATTTGAGCTCTGCACACTATGGTTCAGCTCAGCTCTGGCTGAGCCTGCTTCTAAGGGCACAGCAAAAGCCACAGTTCTCAAGGAATCACAGGGAAGAAGACTTGACCCCATTCCCAATAGCAGGTTTTAATCTGAAGAAGCTGAAAAGGAAGAGGGAAAGTTTTCAACACTGAAGGCTTTCCTGAACTTTATGTCCAAGCCATCTGCAGCGACTGACAAAGGATGCAAGCCCCTCCCCAGTGTCACATACTATAATTTGGTATGATGGAACTGCAGGTAGATCTTTTCTGAATAAGCACACACTGTAAATTCATTGGTTTTGGACTCTCGTATCCTCTTCCTCTACCACCACTACCCCAAAAAAGCCATATCTCTTTAAACTGCTTCCTAAAACAGTGAGTATTTCACCCTAAAGGATGGAACCTAAGAGAACCATTCTTGGGATGTTTACGCATAAAATCCTGCCAGCTTACCTGAATAAATTTCCTTATGTGATTCTCTGCAAATCAGTTCTCTTGGACTTAACTGTCCTGTGCCTATTTTTTTTTTTTACACACAGACAGTTTGTAGGATTTTACATTTGAGTTGTAGATGTCTGCAAAGGTGAAATAGAACTAATCCAGGAACAAAATAAGTGGAATCAAAAAAGAAGCCCTAAATGTTTGAGGTGACATATCAAATATAGATATAATCTAAAAACGCATTCAATGTCTTTAATGGTTGAACTGACAAAGCAGCAATCTGAATTTCTCACCCTGCTACCAGTGCTTAAGGATGCCAATATTTGAGGTTTGAGTTCAGCCTGTATTAGAGGTAGGGTGAGAAAATTGAAAAAGGAAAAAAAAAGCCCAGTTTAGGAGTTCTAGTTCCTAAGTAATTTAGTTACTTCTAGAAAGCCCACCCATAAACACAAACACAGAAATGAGCACCTATAGTCTGGACTCTCTGCACACCCACTTCACCAGACTGCTATTAGTCATTTCCAGCAATGTCTCTATTGCACAAGTTGGGATAAGAGCCCAAATATTAACTTTTATTCTGCTTTTATCTTTATACACTTTAACAACAACTGAAAGGTGAAACAAGTGCAAGCTAAATATAAATACTAATTAAAGGGAAATATTTCCATATTTGTTTTGATTTAAATGGTTTAAGTGGGATGAGCAGAGGCAAAGAAGCTGACTGTGTGGAGGAAGAAGAAGAGTCAGTAAGACTTCTTCGTGATAGATGTATCATTGATTCATTAAACCAGAGTGCTGAATTACTCTTGGGAGAGAACAGTCTCATGATGGCAAAAAGAGGCAGATGGACAGCATCGTATCCTTCATATATTCTGCTAATGTGTGCATTTTCCTCTTCTAAACAACAACAAAAAAAAAAGATCCAGAATTAACTGTGATCACTTTGTGATCATTTTCCACTAAGCAGCCACTAATTCAGTGTTTCACAAATCTGAAATTTCTGGGGAATGTGGCATTCCACCCGACGTGCCAAATCCATCACTTAGGATATGAGCATCCGTCTTTCCAGCTTCCCTGCCAAGGGATGGGTCTCTTAGAGCTACAAGGCTGCCGTGCCAAGGAGTAGCCCTCAGAATTTGGAAGGGCTGATCAGAAATATTTCAGCCAAAACGACAGATCATTTCATTTTTTCCAAAAAGGTAAGAGAATTTTATAAAACTGACCTGGCAAGTGAGATCATGAGCCTAAGGAGAGCCCAATTAAATGCAACAGATTCTCTCTGATGTGCCAGCAAACGGGAAGAAGCACTTAAAGGAAAACTGAATCATAAAATAAAACATAATCTGTTCACTACACACGATTACTAGGAAGAATAAATCATTACAAAAACGGCTTAAATTTATAATATATTTCATTCATTTTTTTGCCAAGTATAAACGAAATGTCTTTATCCCTAAGTTTTGAGGGCTTATAACTAATTAAAAATATTCATAACAAACAAAATTACGTGCTCAGTCCAAATAACTCCCTGCCCACATAAATCAAATAAACCCAGAATCACAAGGAAAAAAAAAATTAAAATCCCAGCTTGCCTCATGCTCTTCAACCCTCAGCAAAAGCTCAGCAAAAAAATAGCTCTGTAGCATGTTCTGAAAGTTAAATTTGGGCTATTTTGGACCTCAGGGAGGATAAATTCTGAAATCAAAGAATCTTCATGGAAACCCCCTATCACCATTTCCTTTCTATTAAGTGAAGAGCTCGATCATTTATGCATCTCTGCAGATGATGTCTATGGTAATATACAGACACCTAAAAAATAGCCCATTAAAAGGACGAGCTGAAATAATTTCCAATAAATTTCACTCCCTTTTGAACAGCAAGCATTTTGCAAAGAGCAGAGGTATAACATCCTACAGAGAGTCACAGGCTGCACTAGAGTCAGTGTTTGAATCATTTTAAGGTGTAGATAAGTCATAAACATCTGGCATAACATGTAAGGTTAACGGTGGAAAAGGTGCAGATGCTTACAGTAGGTCTTGGACAACTGCTGCCATTTATCTATGGAAGACCAGAGAAAGCCTTTTGGCTAGAGGTGGGTACCAGTTCAGGTATTTCCTGTGTTCCTAGGATCCAAGAAAATCAGTACAACATTCAAATCCACATTCTGTGAGATCCATATTTCAAGGACTCTCAAAGGCATTTTGTGAGGTTCACACTAAAAGGAGCACAACTTGGACTCCCCGATTCTGGGTGTTTTTTCAATACACCTTCTGTTTCTTTCTCCCAGCCTCACTCTCACAATTGTCACTCTTGTCTGGGCTGAATCTCCACTATTTTGGTGCCACCCACACACTTGTCTCAAACACTCACCAAGATCACATGAAATAGGGAGGAAGAGCTGGTTGTCACTGCAGTTTGTGCCACTTGTGCTAATTGATTTGTGCATAACTTTATATAAAAGTGGATGCAAAGCCCAGGTTACTATCTCACAGGTCAATCTACCTCAGGTTCAACAAATTAACATGGCTACGCATATTTCATATCTAGGTGTGGCATAGGTTGGCGAATAAAAACTCGACCTTTCACAGTCAGAACATATTCTAAGGTTGCCTAGTAAAGTCTAGACAATTGAAAATGTATCAGGTTTCATAAACTTCTGGAAATAATCCCATTTTGTTAATAACCTACAGTCACAAAACTAGTATCAGACTGCCAAGATGCCAAACATCAAAGCCTAAGAAAGGTGGACGTTTCCTAGTGTTTTCAACTCTTTGCTCTCATATATTTTAGTGATGAAAGGCATTAATTGTTTCTCTAATCATCATCCAACATCCTGCAATAAACAAAATAACTACCCTCACTTTCAGAGCACCACTCATATTAGGAAAGTGGGAAAAAAAAAAAAAAGGAAAACTGCTTAATATATACTTGCAGTGCAGCAGAGAAGAGTCAAAGACATAAAATTAGACTTCAAACATTGCCAAGGACAGAGGGACCTCACAGCCACTGTTCAAAATGAGAAATATTTAATTATGCAGAAACTAATTAATATTAGAATTACAGCCTTTTCCTTACATGGGCCTTAATCCACACTTTGCCCACCTTTTATTCTGAAGCTCTTCTTCAAACAAACACGTACAGACTCTCCTTAAAATTTCATGTTCCAAGCAGATCTTTATACGGTGACCTTATTCTGATTATCACGTCAAGATTTTACTCATTCATTTCTGAGCAAAAGGCATATAAAATTCCAGAGTAGGTTCACAAACTTCACATGCAACTGACAGCAAACTTCCAGATTTCTGAAGGTTTTTCTGATATATCGTGCCATGGGACCAAGAGCCATACACTTCTCAGAAGTCTGAATGGAGACAAACCTTCTGATATTCAGTGGCAGAGGCATGCTTCACGGCTGCACCCAGAAAAATGGAGATTGATGGTAGGCACAAAACATAAAACCTTCACATGCCACCCAAAAGTGTGGACATGAGCAGACAGGAAGTCTTGCAGATACATACACAGTTGCTAAAGGCAGCAGTGGTGGTGGTTCAGCAAAAAGATGGCTCCCCATCTTGGGTCCTTATCTAAATGGTCATAGCCCTAACTTATTTTTATAAATGTGTGCCTAAAATCGACATATCAGTTCACATCTAAGTGCCTTACTTAGCAGCTTCACTTTAAAAAAAAAAAGTTATGAAACCAGCAGATCTCCTAAGTTAGAAGTCAAGAGACTCATTTGAGATCACCAGTTCAAGGCTGGAGACAATGAAACAGCTGCAGCTCTACACACCACTTTCTGGATGTCTATTATTTAAAGGTACCTAATGCTCTCTATTATAAAATCCTGGTTTTAGTTGTTTCTAGTTTTGCCAGACTCTCAGAATCTGTACTGAAATTTTCTACAGCAGAAGTCTGCCTCAGGCTTCCTTTCCTCCCCTTTTGTTTTCTGAGTTTCAGTTAAAAATGCTCAGCTATTTCTGAGAACAAAGAACTAGGAGAAAAACATGTTGTTTTGTCCATTGTTTTGGGGGTTTTTTTTAAAAATCCTGACTTCAAATCTCTACTTTCTCCTTCTTTTGAGTGGAATATAAAAGGTCACATAAAAAAAAAAAAAAATCACCCTCATTCTAGGGATATGAGTTCTTATATCCCTGTGAAAAGCTGCCCAAATTTGACAAAGTTAAGAGCCTCCCAGGGATTCTGGTTCATATGCATCAGTAGAGGCTTCAGAGCTTAACTTTTATATTTTCCCAAGATTCACCTGCCACTTAAATGCTCTAATCCTTTCCCTGTTCTTCCTCCTCCTGTCTGCTTGGGCTGCCCTGTGGCCATGCCCATGGCCCAAAAGCAAACTCTCAGTGTTTCTCACCTATCCCTACCTAGGCACCCCGGAAGCTCTTAGAGGAGGGGCTTCAAAGCTCTGCTGTGTCCCTTAGCTCAGCGTTTCAAGGGGGAGAAAATAAAATAAAAGGGAGAGAAGAGCTGCGGGACATGAAAATGAAATAGCAAATCAGCACCGAGAGACAGCTAGGTGAGCTGAAGCAGAAGACAATAGTCAAAGAGGAGCAGAAAAGTACTACATACAAGAAATTGTAAGGAAAATAGTAGTACAAAGAAAATTTAGGAGTAATATTTTCAACAAGTGGAACTATCAGGAAAGTGGGCATCACATTGCTGCCTATGTAACTGCCAGAGGCACTAACACTGCTCTGGTCTACAGTCTGGAGGTTGCTTCAAGCAATCTTAAAGTCCATGTGATTATGTATTTTAGACCTTTTTATTTTACCCCTTTTTTTTTTCCCTTTTCAGTTGAGGAGCTACATGAAAAATATTTGTGATGAAAAGCCAAGTATACTGGTATTTCCTGTATGAAATCCCAGTATTAATACATTTACATACAACTTCAATTCACTTCTCTTATGAATACAAATCATTATACTGCTTTTAATAACAGAGTCACCCATCTCATTCACTGCATGAGAAAAACTTACCTTGGGAAAAAATCTGAACTACGTGGTGGAAAAGGATAGCATCTACAGAATCCATTCTTCATCTTCTACAAGAGATGTAGAGCAGTTCATAGAAAGAAAAGCAAGGGTAGTCTTCCAGTTAAAAGCATTCCATTTTTATAGTGGAAAAATAAACAGGACTCTATCTCTGTTACCCCTTTTTATGGTTACTAACTGTGCTCTTTCTTTGTGAATTCCTAATGCAAGGCACCTGGGGTAAGGTTGGCAAAGGTACCAAATACTCCCACCTGAAATGAATGGGAACTGTGCTTGCAGCATATAAAGAACCACGAGATATCCAATGTTTAAAAAGGAACCGTGAAATATTAGATACCTAAAGCAAATAGGCCCTGTTGGAAGTTGTAGTGTCAGTGGTTTAGCTTTCTCTTTCTGAGATGGGATGAATCCTTCTTTCTCACAAGGGTTTTGAACGCCTGAATTAATTTTCCTTTGTGAATGACTTGCATACTCAGGCAAGCACACCATGGGGCAAAGGGAAACAAAGTGTGCTTTTGTACTAATTGTAGAGTTTGAAGGTGCTATCTTATATGAGGCCTAAAAATGAAGAAATGGGATGTTGGGTGACTGGCCAAACCTTTTTCCATAGGTGTACTAATAGTCTGTGTTCTTACTTCGTAACTATGCTACAGTGTGTTTCTACAAGAGTATAGCTCTTGTCTAAATCCCATTGGTTCTTGTTTCACCTTGGGATTTTCTGAGTTTTTCACTCTGCTGCTCTGTATGTTCTCTGACCAGAGAATCTTGTTGTTGACTTCTCATGAAATATCTGAGTCCATGGGAGGAATCACGCATGGTTAGCAGGTAGGATGCCTTTCAAAACAGTTGTCATAGAGTACCTCCCACAAATAAGATCAAAACTAGGCATAGCTATTTCTCTACTAGGGTACCAGTTTCCCATAAAAATGGTAATTTTCAGAAACGAACCAATAACTATAGCTAATTATTGGCAAATACCCTAAAGCCGTCCCACTTTCTAGGCCTCTGATCTTCTCGCAACGTTAGGCAGGGTTAGGCTTGGATCAGTATGTAATTGTGAATCCCCTGGGAAAAACCTGGAAGATCCAGGCTGCACTAGAGGCTATTCAGTAGGTGGCATTATATCCCTAAAGATGGTGCCAAGACAGTCCCGTGGCAGGGTATTTCACAAAAGCAATTTCCAGGCCTAATCCTCATCTTTGGCCCCCATTTGCCCTTGTGGTTACGTAATCCCCCACCGTCCCCTTTCTGCAGAGGGTACAAATGGAGGTCTGAGTTTCAGCTCTCCTACCAAGTCCTAGAGAGACTCTGTGTTCAGCCTCCCGCAGAGGCACCCGAACTGCAAGACCTTAGGCACCGATGAGTTCCTCAGATCCCCTTTCTGTCTGGCAGAGGCCTACGTTTTGCCTACCTATGTTTCAGCTTTTGTGCTCCAACCCTTAAACTCTAGCAGGACTCTGAAACTGGGCATTAGTAGCTAAAGTTTCTCAGCTAAGAAGGCCATGAAATTTGAAGCTAACAGACTTGATCCCGCACAAAAGATAGGCTGAATTTACTGAAGGATGGGGGTTAGTTGTCTGCTTAATTCACAACAGAGGGCTTCACTTGCTGGTAGGGTTCAGAAAAGCTCGGAGAGAAGCAAAAATATGGCAGAAATTTTTAATGTTTGTCAGAAAAGAGGTTGCTGAAGGTGAGTTGTAGTTAAGAGACAAAACGGATACTTAAGGTACATACCCATTACTTCAGCATTTGAAAGAAATGCAAGTTGGAAATGGTCTCCTGTGATACTGAACCAAATGTTGGAAATAAGGGACAAACTAGAAGCTAATCCCATAGAGATTTACAGAGCCTTTTAACTCCACATCCTCTGTGTATTCCCGTTGACCTCTAGAGCCTAGTTTTCATTGAAAGTGG
>WUAM01000203.1:2535201-2537275 GCA_024336885.1 Actenoides hombroni
CAAAACCTAATTACTGTCAGGTAATACCCTGTCAGCTTTAATGCATTTCATCAGTCATAATGAAAAGAAGAGCATTTTATGACCCATCTAATTATCATTACATTTTAGGGGGAAATGAATGGCATGGAGCTGAATGTTAACTATTCCATTTTATTCCTTTACACATGTGGTTTGGCATATTATTCAGTAAGTTGTTTTTGGTTTAAAAAAAAATAAATAAAAAAATCCTTGATTGGTGGGGGGAGTGTAAAGAGGGGTGGAAGATGCAATTAGATCTGGGTGTTTGTTCCTTTCTCTTTCCCGCACACGCACACACATACACACACACACACAAAGTGACAAAGTGGTTAATGTCTTTGCAGGTTGGTGTTGACATCGGGTATCTTATTGCCACAGTCCAAATAGAGTACTAATTACTGCGAATGATGTCACCGTAGGCAGAGGAATAATCCCATCATTTAATTAGTTGAATGATTTAAACAAAGATTTGCATAGATGCACTAATCAGTTGCCATGAATTACAGAGCAGCAGTTGCCAGCGAGGGGTAACAGATCATACAGTTGGAGGGAAAAAAAATCTCATCTCCTTGAACATAATTAATTTAATTGTCCTCATTAGCTGTACCATTTGTTTTGATTTTATTTCTCCCTTTCCCCACACATAACTTCTCCCTCCCTCTTTTCTTCTCCTTCTCTGAGTGCATTGGTGGAGAGAGGCACACACACACACTCACACTGCTGTATTTTCAGAGTGGTTGAGGCAGAGGTAGTCTATAAACAGGGGGAAGTGAGGCTCCTCGGAGCCTATGGGTGCGTGCAGGAGAGAAGCAGGTTTCTGTCAAGTTTTGCTCTTTCTCTATGTGCAGCTCAAATCAGCAGAAAGGGGCTCTCTTAGCCTGCTGCCTCTGGTTGTGCTTTTCGGGTTCTTGCTCAGGTTGGTCGTGGCTGAGTTTTGTTACTACTTAGAGGGAGAGGGGGCAAGAGATTGAGGGGTCGTTCATTGCATAGTATGCTTGTTCCAGGAACCTTAATATATAGCTGTTTAAAAAAAAAAAAAAAAAAGAAAGAAAAAAAAAAAAAGGGGGGAGCTTACTTTAAGGGGGATGGGGGGGGGAACCTGTCCTAAACATATGCATTTCTGAGGTTGCTTTGATTTTTATTAGAACTGCTGGATTATATGAGGGAGGGGTGTAGATGGCAGAGCACTTCAATGCTTTTAAATCTTTCTTGGGTCTTGAAAGACTTCTATAATATGAACGTCATTCAAATTTAGGGTATATTGTAAGCTGACATCTTTCAAAGCTTTGTGGAAATCTAGTGTGGTGCTTCTAATAGCAGACAACAGATATTCACTTTGAAGTCTGAAAACTGTATTCACAAATTCTTAATCTGGTCTTTCTCCAGCTGCAGATGGCTCTCAGAGGAAGATGCTTTGGGTTTATTTAATTTATTTTTTTTTTAAACTTTATTTACAGTAGGCTAGCCTCAACATCTTGATCATAAACCACCAAGAAACAATCATCTGTGAGCACGACTGAGTGGCAATCAAAGCGTGCTCTCTCTCTCTCTCTGCCGTTTGCATGTCTGTCTGTCCGTCTCTTGGTCAAGGGGGTTCAACACTTACAACCCCCCCCCCGTCTGTCATTTTTCCCCCACCGTCACTACGAGGTAGAGAAGGAGGATCTGTCTGGAGTTGCTGGGACGAGGACCCTGTAGCGGGGAACCGGCTCGTTCCCCTTCAGCACTGCGATCCCGCAGTGCCGGGGGGGTTGGTAGCCAGGCGGCGAGCGGGGCCGGGGGCGAGGAGCCGGGGGCGGGCCGGGGACCTGCGCCGAGCAGCAGGAAACTTTCGCTCCGGAGTTTCCACTCCTTTCCGAGCAGCTCAGATCTAGCACGGAAGGAGGCAGCGTTTTCACCTTCAGGGATTTTTCTCATTACTCATTAATAGGGAGATATGTATCTTCCCAGTTTTTCTGTCTTTTTTTTTTTTTTCTCTCCTTTTTTTTTTTTTTTTTTTTTCGCGTAGGCAACTTATTGTTTTGTTTAAGCAAAGTATTTGTGGAGGAGTGATGCC
>WUAM01000203.1:2540049-2580049 GCA_024336885.1 Actenoides hombroni
GAGAGGCTGGGGGGGGGACACGACAGGGGTAGGAACATAGCTGGGCAGCTCCCGTCCCTGAGATCTGGGTACATCTATTTGCTGCCTTGTCCCTTAGGGGGCTACAGCCTGCAGGGATGCTCTGGGCCAGTGAACAGAGAGAAACAAGCTTTTAGGCCCAATCTAGCTTTCAAAAAGAGAAGGGGAAAGAAGAAGAGAAATCTTTTGTTTGGTGTCTCTTGGCAATCGACTAGCCATGTTGGCCAAATTCTTTTAATCTGTATCACTGCTCCCAGCTGTGGGACTGCATTCCCGGTTTTAGGTTTTACCTAACCTCTTCTCTTTTTTTCTTCTTTTCTTTTTTTTTCTTTTTCCTTTTTCTCCACTTCCCAACCCACCTCCTTCATTAAACACAATCCAAAATAAGAAAGAAAAAAATCCAATTCCCCAGTAGAAGAAGGGGCAGGAGGTGAAGTTTAGTTATATACCGTGGAAAATGAACTCAAAAGTGTACAGGAGAGACTATATTCAGAGTACTAAAATCCTTACTTTATATATTTATTTTTTTTTTTAATGGAAAAGAAACCCCAAACCGGAGTGTTATGGAGTTGCGGTTACTTTGTTGTGTTAACTACAGAAGCGGAGACTGTGCGGATGAATGGCACAGAACAAGAGAGCATAATGGAGGCAATCAACCGTTAGGCTGGTTCACAATGCAATCCAGGCAATTAAAAGCTCACCAGAGTTTAAATGAAATGCTTCTACTTATTTCTGTGCACCACACTGCACAGGCTATTATTTATGTCTCTTTTTTTAATTATGATTTCCCTTAAACTGTCAAATAACTCAGAATAGCAGGGTCTCGGAGGCAATAAGAATTTTCCACAGAACAATTTACATGCCAATCTAAAACTAGTTACGACTCCTGATGTGCTACATGCAAGTTCTGAAATGTTTCTTAGCTTCTGAAACCCTAACTTTTTTTTTTTTTTTTTAAGTCCGTGTGTGTATTGTCTGGAATAATCGGAGCTCTGAAAGCTTCTAGGATGAAGCCACAAAGTGGGAAAGCATTGGAAAAGTATTCTTTTTATCTTCTACTAGATCTCCAACTCTCTTGTTGACTGCATATTGTCTGTCAGTTTGCTGTCTTTTAAAGACCAGTGCACTGATACTTAATTTGCTTCAAAGTGATTTTCATTATTATCTTTTTAAGTCGAGGCAAGTTTGCCCTTTCTTGCTGTAGGTACCACTGTCCTTGGTAGCACTGTGGGGATGCCTCTGCGAAAGTGGGGTGGGGGGGAGAGTGGTCTTTAGAAGTTTTTAGATGATGAGGTGCATAATAATATCCAACTCTTCCTCCCTTAACGTGCCTTCCAAAGACTGTCTGTGCCACAAGCCAGAAACTGGGTTCTGTGGATCTTGCACCACACTCGGCACCATCAGGGACTAATCCTGCTTACAGATGCTACTACATCACTAACAAAATACAGTTCATTATGTCTAATCTTCGTTCCCTTTGATTTTTGAGAAGGGTGATGATTGAAAGGAAATGGATTTTTGTTTCTCAGCCTTCCTCCAGCAGTCTAATTTAGCCTTTTCCAGCAATCTTTCCTCTTTATCCTCAAGTCATAGTTACAAATCAGGTGACAGTGTTTCCTCACATAATAATAACAATAACCAGGGATGGGAGTCAGTTGCATGGAACTTATTTGGGGAGCCCGAAGGAAATCCAAAGACCTGAAAATCAGGTTATGAACTTCTCCCTTCAGAAATACTAAAGGTGGTGGACAGTGGTGAAAAAGTCTTATTCCTGACACAGCTCTGCAGTTTCTGTGCAGTATCTTGGGGACTGGGGAGGGGAGGGAGGGAGAGGGAATGGAGGGAGGGGTAGAGGAAGCCCTTGAAAGCATATTGGGGTGAAATAAAAAGGGTTTGCTTGACAGTGACAGACTAGGCACTGAGATTTCTCAGTTCCAAGAACAGATCTGCTCTGTGATGCAGAGCATGGGTCGGACTCTGCAGAACTGAAGGGAAAGCTGGGTTAGATTTTTGTTGTTTTTATTTACAGCCTGGGTGTAAGCACTTCTGCAATTGTATCTTTTTCTGGAAGTACTCTCTAAGCTGTGCTTTCCAGGGGGATGGGGAGAGGAGGGCAGCCAGGCTGCGTGTCGCTACCTGGTATTTCAGCAGCGAGCAGTTTGGATGGTTTTGTGGGTACTGTCAGCCTCTGAAAGGGTCCTTCCTGTGTCCTAAGGAATAAACGGGTACTTAAACTGCAGCCTGTGAAAAGCTGGCTGACAGTAAGCTGCAGGTATTCTTACTGCCAAATTAAGAGAGAGCTAAAAATATACGAGCGCGTATCTGAAAAGTGTAACTGCACCGGAGATCTTATGGGAACGTTAAAGGGAAGAGAGATGGTCTGAGGTGATCTGCATTAAAGTAGCTCATGCAATACAGAAAAGAAAGTAATAAAATGTTCTGTTTGCAAAATTAAGTGATTTAATCCAGGGCATGTGAAGAAAAGGGCATGTGCAAAGAATTTGGGGATATGTTAAACACTTACTGGAGAGCTGTTTTGTGCTTTGTTTTCTTTGGAACCGTTCTATGCTTCAAAAAAAGAGCAACTTTTTAATAATGAAGCAGTAGTTTGGGGATTATTTCTTTTTTCTTTTAAACTTTGATTAAAATAGAAGCAGCTTCATTGCAAGTAAAGTGCAAAAAAGATCAGATCTATCAGGGGAAGAAAGCATTCCTTTCCTCCAAAAACTGCCGCAGATTGAATCCCTAATCTGAAGATGCTGCCAGTGGGATGTCAGCACCACCTTCTCTCTCTGCCTCAGGAAAAGAGATGTGCAGTGGCTGTTCCATGGGGTGTCTGCACCTTTCCACTCCCCCCTACGAGGAGGGTTTGGGTTATCCAACACGAACGACAGTGCTCTGTCGACTTTCCGCGTGTGGCAAATGTCTCAAAAACTGCGTCGGGGTACGTGCGAGCTCATGCGAGCTCGTGCAAGCTCTGGTTTTATTTGTCATACGACCGCCTTACGTTTGCAGCATATACCTCGGGAGCTATCAGTCTTGATTATTGCAGTTTGCTCAGATAGTCGCTTGTTTAGCCTTGTTTCTGTGGCACCTTGTTCTCTTCAGGCAGTGCAGGACAGTGGATCAGCCTGGATCAGAGACTGTCAGCCTCTGCTCTCTAACCTGCTTCCTTATCAGGCGACAAAATTTCTACATTAAGAATTTTTATTTATTTATTTATTTATTTTCTTTAAAGCCTTTCGACTGTGTTAGCTCCTAGTTTATCCTGGTTTCCCTTGAGCTCAAGATTAAAGTCCTAGAACTGCCCTTCATGCTTCTGAACTTTTTTTACTGAGTTCCAAGAAGTTGATACAAATTGTGGCTGATTTTATATGCTTGTCCTCTGTGAGGCCAAAGGAAGGGGCTGGGGATAAGCTTGCTCTTGGCATTTAGCAGATATTTTTACTCCACTGTGATATGCAACTTTACAGATGAAGGCTTTTTAACCAAGTGAAGACATTAGAATTCCAGCAGGACTTCCCTCCGTAGTCCGGTATAGGTTCTTTACCAAAAATCTGTGATATTTCCACTGCTTTTCATAATTTATTTGTAGCTATGTTATTTGGCTGCTTCATGTATGTACCCTGAATTCAGGGGAGTCAGTTGGCAACTGAAAAATACTGTAAAGGATCAGCTTTTGTCTCATGGTGCGTGCTCAACACAAGATACGTGTACTCGTTCCCAGATCTGCCACAGACTTGGGTGTGGAGCCCTGTGCAGGTCTCTGGATCCCATTCTCCCCCTTTGTGAACAAGAAATTGATCTTACAAGTCTGAGTGGTGTAGAGCTATGAGAGTAACGTTGGTTAGCAAGCCATGGGAAGGCAGCAATGCTGGGTTTTTATACTTGTCAATAGAAAAGTATGGACCTTACACTTCTGTTATGAGCTTTAGCTGTCACGCAGCAGTACTGCCGGGGTACTTTGGGGTGCCTGCTAGGAAGAACTGTCTCCTTAGAACTGAACAGCTAATTTTACAGAGAAATATATCGCTCCAAACCGCGTAACAGAGTGTATTGCAAAGAGAGGAACGAGGCTTGCTGTGCTCATATGTCACGATAAGAATTACTATTTCAAATCCAGGGATCAGCTTCACAGGTGAAGCTTGGGACTTCAGCTCGGTGACCCTGGAAAGTCACTTAACTGGCTCTGTGGTCACTGCAATCCACGTAAATTCAGTGTGTTCCAGGTACAGGTTTGCATACAGGTCCCTGGGATGCCTCAGCCAGCCTAGCATTTAGCTTCTTGTCTTTGTAGCACTAATATCCATGCAGGCACGCTGTGCCACTGCTTCAAGGGTTACCCTCATTTTCCTCTTTTCCTTACGAGAGCTTTGAATAAAATACAGCAAACCAGACAAAAGCCCCAACCCCAACTTATTCATGTTCTAGCTCCCTGAGCCTGCCTGGCTGTAGTGGTGTGTTACAGCAGCAACTCAGATCTGCTGATAGAAGCTGGGACTGTAAAGCTTTCTTAACAGTAGGTAGTAGGGTGTTCTTGATGAGGAGCTCTTGAATTTGCTTTTCTTTGTTATGGGACTCTGACCTTTCCCAGTCTCTGCATAATAACAGGGCATCATACTCTGAATTTTGGGGTAAGATTTGCTTGTTGGCAACAGCATTTGTTCCCAAGTGTCGACAAATTCTCATTCTAATATTTAAGTGCACTCTAATGACTATTAGTAGCACTTTTTTTTTTTTTTTTTTTTTTTTTTTTTTTTTTACAACCGTGGCTTTAAAATGGTGAGATCACGTAATAATCAAATTCTGGTGCCTGTTTGATGTCCAGCAAAGCACCCACAGGTCTATGATTTTGCTTATTCTAAGAAACAACTTTCAGAGAATTGGTCTGAGTGTAATGGGATGGCAGTTCATAGAACTGACCAAGAGAGACCGGTCTGTAAGCACTGTGGGGCAATGACCTTCTCCCCCCGTTTGCTATAAAACCGAGGGCAATTGATTGGATCTCTGGAAGTTGGCTGCGGTGCTCTGTGTGCCATTGCCCAACTCTTCTTCCCTCCCCTAAGCAGTGGTTAAGGTGTTTGAATTGTAACTCAAATTCTCTCTGCTATTACATCAAAAGGCATATACGCTTAACAGGTGCTGCTGTACTCCTTGTCCTGAGCTGTTGGCTAAAAGTAGGATTGGAAAGCAGGCAGAGGGTTGGGGGTTTTTTTAGGTTTTGAATTGGTTTTTTCCCTTGACAAACTAGCAGCTCTCTGACCTTGTGCAGATTAAGTAAAATCAGATTTTTCAGAAGGTACTTACACGGCAGGTTGTAAATAGACACACTGGTACTGAAGTCTCTGGAAATCTGATTGCTTCATTCATGTGTCTAACACGAACTGAAATCTTAGAAACCGAATCAGCACCCCCCCCCCCCCCCCCTCCTGCCAGCACCAAAATGTATATGACAGACTCCTGAAACTCTGACCCTGGGCCTCTAATAGCTTCAATCTTTTCTCCTTTAGAATCTGGAGTGCTTTTATATTTTATAAAGATAGTGCAAAGAGGTCAAAATATGTAGATTTGGTTATGTTTGCCATCATACATATGCTGTTTATTTAAATTTTTGGTTGCTAAATATTGGATACTTTGGGAAGAACTGGATGGCTTTTCAACTGAACTGTTTTAATTTTTCATTTTAGTTTTAAAATCCTATTTCTTTTCAGCAAAGAGACCAGGTAAAGGAGGTGTTAAAGAGAAGCTGGGGAACTTAGAGCAGTGGAAGTTTCTGCTCTCAAATTTATCTTAATGTGGTTTTCAGCTTGCTGTGGACTATCTAGGTTATTGCATCCTATCTACACGGTTGCCTCTTGAATGAACTGGGTGTAGGGGGAGTGGCGAGGTGGGGGAAGAAAAGGGCAAGACTTGCACCCTCGAGAATATCTGTTTTCACCCCTCTCTTCTCTCATTGTGTTTCAGGTATACAAATGCTCTCAGTCCAGCCAGACACCAAGCCGAAAGGTTGTGCTGGCTGCAACCGTAAGATTAAAGACCGGTATCTTCTAAAGGCCCTGGACAAATATTGGCATGAAGACTGCCTGAAATGTGCCTGCTGTGACTGTCGCCTGGGGGAGGTGGGCTCTACCTTGTACACCAAAGCCAACCTTATCCTTTGTCGCAGAGACTATCTGAGGTAGGCTACGTCCTTCTTAACGTTCACTGAGAAACTTGCTAAATCTGTCCAGCCCTTCCCGTGTAGTCACCGTGGCTCTTGAGGGGTGAGGGTGGGTGTGCGTGGAGGGTGCGAAAACAAATACAGCATGGAGGTAAAACGAACACTTGAAGCAAAAAGCACACGTAAGCAGGTCACGTAAGCAGTTGCCAGTTTTCCAGTGCTAATAGTAAGAGCCCTGTGCTCAGGGGAAGAAGAGGGTAAACCCCTCTGCACTTCCCACAGCACCATGCTCCTGGGGAGATGGTGACCTTCTCCTCCTCCTCCTCCTCCTCACAGCAGAGTGGTGACCAGGTGTAGCGGCCTGAAACCATGCGCGTGGTTTTCACCAGCTTCAGTGCAAGGTTTGAAGTCTGTAAGCAAAGGTTGCTTCACTCGTCTTCCCTTACCCACTTTTGTCCTCTTAGTTTGCCAAGGGATTTCATTTGTGGCACTGGAAGCTTTTATGAACGTTGCCATTTAGCTGTTAGAAGCTGGACCAGGATGACCCACTGTCTGTCTTCTGCTAAATAACCATGTAGCTAGTAGGCTCAAATCCACTCTGGTCCTGATTTAATCTGGTGAGCTGGGTGGGACACTGCGTAACTAACCTGTTGCAGCTTCTCAGAGATAGCAAATCACCACCTGATTTTCTGTCTTCTTGTTTGCTTGTGGACTTAAGGTTCTCAAAAGTATTTGAGGTGTAACTTGTAGCAAAGTACTGATGAGCAGTGCCAGGCTAGTTTATCTGCAGGTTGTATGTCAATGAATAGGTCTGCTTTGCAGGAGCCAAGTTTAATCAGGAAGTTTATTCTCCCTAGGCTCTCAATAGTAAATAGAGAAGAAGCTCCTCTGGGGTGGTTCAGAGCACCTATAAGAGCACCTTTCCTCCGTTCCCTGCAGAGGAGGCCTAATGAGACTAGGTGCTCCAGGCTAACCTGAGCTTCTGGGAATATTTCTCCTGCCCCTGTAGTGAAGCCTTTTCCTTTTAAAGGGACATTCAAGTCAGTAATACATTGGGGAAATATTAAAATTCTATTTGAACGTGTTAGCTCACAAGTTCAGTTGAAGCACAGGTATGGAATAGGAGGTTCCCACACATTGATCGGTTCCTGAGTTGTAGAGCATGTGTAGGTTGGAAGAGGAACTAGGATGAAAGCATTCTAAGTAACTGTTGGTACTCTGGCTCCCCATGTTACAGGCTGTTTTTTCTAGAGCAGGACAAAAACCTCTGCAAATGCATCATGTATTTGTCAAGCTGGGGCTGCAAAACAGATCAGGGTTCTTCAGGCACAGGCTTTACTTTCTGGTAAAAGTGCTCTCCCACCCATAAAAACTGAGCTGAATGCAAGATAAAGTACTGGGAATTTAGTATAGAGTCTGCATCTTAAAGCCATTGTGTTAAAGCTGCCAAAGAAGCAGGTAACAAAACCTTACTTTTAAAAGCTGGCAGGGAAGTGTTTGACTAGAAGAGAATTGGTGTACGTGAACCTAGGACACTTGTGATCCTAAAGCGTGTGTCTACAGAGAGGCATCACAACAGCTTCTGAGGGGGAAGGTAACGCTTTTCCTAATTTCTAAACCCCACTTTAAGAATTTGTATACGATACGTGCCTTGCAGGAGTGAGAAAACTCTGCTAGGGCTTTTTGATCCGAGTTCCACGTTTACTGGAGACTTCAAACTTACTGAACCTCTGAAGTGCTAGCGCAGCAGAACCAGCGTTTTAAACTCAAACCCCAAAGTGATCTAATGGTAGAGAGACGAGCAAAACGTTTCCCCAGCACAGATGTGCGCACACACGGGCGCACTGTTGCTCTGTCGTCTTTGAAGGTCTAACAGGAGCAAGTATTTTGCTAACAGATTGTTAAAATCCGTACTAAGTGATTCAGAGAAAGGAGACTGTATTTTTTTTATCTCATCCAAAGCTACCGTTTCAGTTGTTTGTTCATACACAGCATTTTGCACCAGTGAAACCCTATATGAGAAGTCCTACAATCAGTTTTAAGGTGTTTCTGATTTTTGTCTCCAGGTTTATCAAGTCTTAATGAAGCTATCATGTCATGAGCCATTTTTTAGTGATTCTTTTGAGTGCATAGATTTTAAACTCGGTGTTTACGCTAAACTTCAAACTGATGCACTTAAGGTAATTGCAGATAGTCATTTGCCTCGTTGCATCTTATCTACTTAGTTATGCGGTGAACCTACAAAGTGATCTTTTAATGCTCATGTAGAAACTAGTTAAATGCTCTCTAGCTTTGTAGTCAAATAAGCTTTCATATTTAGCAACCCACTTTATGAATTTAAAGAACAAATTACTTTGCACTAATCATCAGATTAGGGTTCGATTACAGTTCCAAACTATCCTCCTTTATTATTTTTTCCTTCCTTTTTCCTCTTTTTAACCATAAAGGGAGAGTTTGCTACATCTAAAGCTGTTCTAGCTTCCTATTAATTTATGTGGTGCCCTCTAGAGGGTATGTGGTTTGCATGATACTGTAAGGAGTAAAATTGCTTATTAACTTGTCTCTCTGTATTCGTTATGTCTTTCAATAAGGCAGCCATTCTACAGATGCTGTAAGCAATAATGTAGCTAGTTTGGGTGCTTTAACAGTCCCGGTTAAATGCGCAAGCCATGTGATTGTGTCTCTTTGCAAAGATAGTTCCAGTAACTCTCATTTGGAGATGCCTGCCAAAAACCTAAACGTTCCCTCAGCCCTGATGCACGCTCATGTTCCACATTTGAGCTCTGAGGTATTTATTTTATAAATACTCTGTTATTTTTCAGAACTTCACAGCTTTGCTTTAGCGCTCTCCTTTGGTAAAATTAGTTAATTTTAGTATATTAAACCCTTTTTCTCTGAATTGGGGGGTATTGAGGGGATGGAATAAATCTTTAATGAGGTAATGGGCTTCAAAAATGGTTTGGGTGTGAGAGGCTTTACCCTGCAATCTGATTCACAGAAGTCACTCAAGTGGTTTCAGAGATGGTGTACGACTCCGAGGGTAACAGGGTGGCCAGAGCAGGAATGAACTCTGTTTTGTTAATGAGGATGAGAACAGACTTGAGTAAAGAAAGGACCGAGTGTTAGAAATAACATAGCCAGTGAAAATGATATGCAGAGTATAATTCCCCTGCAGGCTTCTGTCTCTTGCTTATACACTCTTGGGTTAGAAAGTGAAGACTTAATTTAAGGAACTTAGGTTTACGCCAATATTTCAAGTCCATTTACTGTGAGTGAAATATGTAAGAAGGTTTGGTTTGGGTTTTTTTTCTCCCCGTTTTCTTTTTCCCTCAAGAGCTGTACGGTGACATCTTAATGTATCAGCCTATGCTGCTCTGTCCTCTCCTGACTGGCAGCATGTCCATTTACAAGCACAATATTCCCTTTGAAATCTGTCATTACTGCCATTAATGACCAGTCGTTATGTTAACAGCCCTTGGGCTGTTAACATGTCAAACTGGTTGTTAACTAGAATGTTATTACTTACTTGAACCGCAGGTATGAGTTGTGTGAAATGCACTTTGGTTCTGCGTTCTGGGCTGCTTCTCTTCAAAACAATAGGGAAACAGCGGAGCGTTTGCCCTTGGGGTGCCAAGGAATTCGCTTTCTGTTCCACCTGCTCATTTGATTTCTGCATATTTGTGAGGTCCTTCTACCCCTGGGCAGCCTCCTAATTTCAGGTGCAGCTACGTGCAATCCCCTCTGTTAGCCTTGCGTGCACATGGGCAGCCCACAGATACTTCCACGTGCACGGTGTTTCCTGCCGCACATTTGAGATTAATATCTGGCCCCTAGAAGTGTAAAATGAAAGACCAACAATTACATGTAACTCAGTTGTATTAAATAATGAGCTTCCTCGGATGCAGCAAAAATATGAAAGTACAGCTGTGCTAAGCTAGTAGCAATGTAGGTCAATCACCCTTTTCACTTAGGTTTTTAACTACGCAAACCCTGCTGAGCGACCAATGACTACAAAGTGCTGTTTCATTCCTATTTAATTTTGGCAGCATTTTACTGAAGAGCAGGCATTCATGCAGCTAAATTATCTTCACCGTTTCTGGCTTTAACTCCAGCTCCATGCCACTAAATGTTGGAGTGCATATCTCATAGTAAACACAAAGAATTTGGCTTCTGATTTTTTTTCCATTGATTTATTTATTTATTTCAAACCCATCTCTTAACGTGGAAATTAAATTAGAACTTTTATTACTTTTTTGCATAATTTCCCTAGCCAGGCGAACAGATCATAGGAAAAGGCTTAATAAAACTAATATATCGGGGTGGAATTTTTGCCCTTAAACACATCTTACTGGGGATGGGGGGTGACACAAAAGTCTACGCACATCCACCCCACCCAAGGTGGGTACTGATTTTGTTCATAAATGTACTGTAGACTTTGAAAGCACCTCTGAACAACTATGAAGAAGAAAGGGGCAGATTGTGTTTGTTTGTTGGGTTTTTTCGTGGTTTTTTTTTTGTTTGGTTTTTTTTCGTTTGTTTGGTTTTGTGGGGTTTTTTGTTTGTTTGTTTTGCTTTCTTTCTTCCCCTCTTGTTTGTTCAAAGACAAGCCAAGTTTTTAAAATACATGTACTGGATGAGGTCTTGTAAATAATGAGACATGACTACAGAAAGTGAAATGTTGAACCATCGAAGCATCGTAAAGATTCTGCCTCTGTAAAAGATTTAGTTTGTGAAAGGGTGCAGACTGAAATGAGTAGAGTTTAGGGAGTGGTCTTTTCCCATAGAACTGTTCACACTCTAAAGGCAATCATTATTTAAAACAATTATTATGTAGGAGTAGAGACACTTAATGTCTTCTGGCCTGGTACCGATTGGCAGATCCTATTTCTCTCTTGTGTTGGGGAAAGTGTACACTGAGTATTGCAAACTACTACTGTATTTTCAGAGATAGAGGGTTCTGAGGTGTTTTCAAAATCACCCCTCAATATGCTTCTGGCCCAGCTTGATTAAATGAGGGTAGATCTTGAAAGATTTAAGCACACGTGAGTTTTCAGGAATATTGAGGTACTTAGAGAAGTGAGGCTTAGGAGAGCTCTGCCTTCTTCACTAAAGCTTTGTAGAACTGAACCCTTATTGACACACTAATACCCTTGTTGCAATACATTGAAATATTCAAGGGAGTACTAGCCTGCAGAATTAGGCCCTAAAAAAAATCTTTAAAGAAATATATAAAAACGGTACGTGTAATGGTCTGCTTGTACTAATTTTGCTGTGTATGAGGTGAGCGTTCTCCTAAATTTACATTAATTGTATCATTTTGCATGTCTCCAAGAAAAAAAACAAACCAAAACAGTCATACTTTCTTTCCCACTAATTGTCAAAAGTTTTGAAACCCTCAAAACACCGTAACAGTTCTTGAAGAGATGAGGGTGCACTACAAGGAGAGTAGCGCTCGGTACGCACAGTTAATCCACCCAACTTGTGAAGAATAATGCTTTTGATTTAGTTACACTCTGCCCAGTTTAGCTTGCTCTTATTTTAGTTCATCTGTGACAGCTTTTAATAAGAAACATTCAATTAAGCTGTTAAAATTGGTGTTTAAGTCATGTTGAAATGCTGTGAAATATGTGTACTGAAGTTTGACGCTTTTCAGTAGTTCCATGTGTTTCCCCATATCTGCTGGTATTCTTCTTCAGAGCTGCCAAATTTTTAATAATTGTGCTATTTTTAGTGGCTTAAAATACAGAGCTTAATTTCCAAGAATGTGAATGTTCCCTCTTATAAGGCTTCTTGAAAACCAGACACTTCTCGTGTGTTGTCAAAATACCTCATTAATCCTCTGGAAATGTTCAAAGAATTTCAGGAGACTTTTCAGATGAAAGTACAGTGTCTCTTAAAGCCTGTCCTACAGCTCTTCATTATCTTTCTACAGTACGGTGTATTTTGATGGAAAATTATTTTACTACAAAGATTTTGTCAATACCTAGCAGCTCAATGAACCTTATTAAAAGTGGTGATTTTGGGGCAGCTTAGCTAAGTCTGCAGTGCCAGAAGATGGGACAACGTTCTTGCTGAAAGAACAACAATTCTATAGGTCTGCTTAGTGTTTTCTAGAATCTCTTTTAAAAGAAATGCAACATTCTTGATATCTTCCTTGCTGAATTTTTCCTCAGAAGTGACTTTGTGATTAGTGGTTTTATGTAACGTGTTTTAAATAATACCCATATGAAAATGATTTACTTCAGGAGTAAATGTTATCAACTATATTATGACATGTGATTTGACATCCAGGGATTAATTGGCAACTTTCTGCATTTTTGGCCAGAGGCATATGTGAAACAATGCATCTATTATATAGATATAATGTAGTAGAAGCATATTTAGCAATTATTGCTTAGCAGAGAGATTCCTTTAAGAAGTTCTGATTTCTGCTACATATCTATTCCTTTAAAAAAAAAAAAAAAGGTTTGAAACTTTAATTATTTTTTGTACATATTTTAACCAAAACTTAAAAATATTTCTCTACTATGTAATTTAGGAAAAAAAGAAAGTTTCTTACTCAATTTTGTTACTTTGATATATTCTTAAAATGTTTCCTGTAATATATAGCATTCCTTCTTGATATAAATGTTTGAATAATACATGACAAGCATAACTGTTTTTCCTAAAAATATAGTCATGAGCAAATTAAAAACTTCAAATACTGCTCACCTGGAACTAGAAATGTCATGTAAAATTTAATAATGGAAATTTGGCCATCAAAATGGACAGCACTGTTACATGCTTTCAGCCCTCCTGACTTTAGGAATTGCTTTCTCTTTTTATTTTTCACTGAAGTGAAATATATTCATAGTGGATTTGGAAATTAAACTACACAGCATACAATACTCAAATGTTTTCTGAATGAAATAGGTCTTAACTGTTGGTGTCCTTAAGAATCTATATTTTGGATATACTTTACTAAATGCATTGTTTGGGGTTTTTTTGATGTCTAACTTCCCAGTGGATTCCTTAGTATGACCTTTTCAATAAATATAAGTAATAGTTACAGGCTTGGTTGGGGGTTTTTTTCCTGATTAACTGAATTTTTGAAGTTTTTTTAAACACAGATATCTGAAGCATTGTCAAAAAGCTTTACATGTTTTACACCTGCTTCTCAGTAATGTAATTCTGGTACTGCTGTTTCAAACCTTCCTGAGGCTGCTTCTTGTATGTTCTGAAACGGCCTTTGGGACTCGAATATGTGACTGGTGTTTCCCAAAATGGCTATGGATGTTGGTAGATTTGTATCTTAGAAGAGAAAAGGGTGTTTAAGTCATCTCTAGAATGTGCTGCTTTTTTAGATGTATGTATGAACCTATCAAATCATGATCTTCCTAAAAAAGGATGGAGGGAACTGCTAGCTGTACCTGATCAAGGGGAAAAAAAAGTCTGTAATGCTTTAGAAATAACTAAAATTTGGATTTACAGAAACCACTGATTCTGCTTCTTTCTAATATTTAGAAAGGTATTAAAAAAAAAAACCAAAAAACAAACAAAACCCCTGAAACATAACCTAGGTCCAAAATTTCACAACTGTAGTATCAGATCTTGACCAAATACTAGTGGCTATAAATTTGAGCTATAAATTGCTCAAACAGGAGAAGTAGTTCAGCCAGAATTGGCCTTTAGCAAGCCACGTGTCAAAATGAAACAATATACAGCTAAGATACCTGTCAAGCCATCCATGCTCATGTCCTCTCTGCACATCTGCTTGGTATGATGCTTGAGCGTGTATTTATGCAGAAATCATGGTGGAATTCTGCACCCCCCATTATACAGGTGCTCACAATATGGTGCTGTCTTCCCTAAAACCTGTTAAGACAGACTTTAAGGTATGCTAACAATTAAGCATCCTGCTAGCCCCATGGCTACTGGTGAGGTTAGTTGCAGGTGTAATGAAAGCACATGTCATGCTGAAGTGCCAGTAAAGGGAATGCAAAATTCAGTCCCTCTTCCAGCCTCGCATCAGAACTGCAGCTACCAGCAACTGGAGAGTATTTAGCACCTATTTTTCAAAGAGCACAATGGCCTCAGTTATTAACTGCAAAATATTTTTCCTTTTGGATTAGAGTTAACCCTATTTATCTATTTTATAACAAAACACAACACAAGGGAACTCTTCGCTAGTAGAAAATTGCTGCTTTTATAGAAGAGAAGAGCATGTTCAGCTCTGAAAGGGTGTTCCTTGGGAAATTCTCCTGCAGATATTGAGTGAAGTGGCATTCTGCAGTACTGGAGTTTAAGCTTTTCATCTTTTCTTTTGCAAAAATGATAATGTCTTATCTTGGCATATAGTGGATGAAAGTGAGAATTACACAACATGCAAAGATAAAATTATTGGCGGGGGGAGAGCTGAGAATATCAGGGATTTTGTTTTATTTTTTCTACGTTTGGGGGAGGTGAGAGTGAGTAAGTGAGAATACGTGAAGTTATACATTTGGATATACTGTAAGTGACAATACATTGGACTAATTAGGAAGACACTGTACTACATCAAGTAGCAAATGTCCCCTTGCTCTTGTATTGCTGCTTTCGTATCATAAAATGGTAGGGGTTGGAAGGGACCTCTGGAGATCATGGAGTCCAACCCCCCTGTCAGAGCAGGATCACCCAGGACAGCCCACACAGGAACAGAGCCAGGCAGGTCTTGAAAGTCTCCAGAGCAGGAGACTCCACAACCTCTCTGGGCAGCCTGTTCCAGGCTCTGTCACCCGCACAGGAAAGAAGTTTTTCCTTATGTTGAAGTGGAACTTCCTGTGTTCCAGTTTGTGACCATTGCCTCTTGTCCTATCCCAGGGCACCACTGAAAAGAGCCTGGCCCCTTCTACTTGACACCCACCCTTCAGATATTTGTAAATATTCATAAGATCCCCTCTCAGGCTTCTATTCTCCAGGTTAAACAGACCCAGGTCTTTCAGCCTTTCCTCATAAATATCACACCTTTGTTTTGAAAAAAGTTTGAAACTTTGGACTTTATGTACAGGACTTACTGTTTTTCTCTCTTGATACTAAAGTGTGCAAAATGCTTGTGAATCAAACTTGATTATTGGTTGAGACAAGCTTCCAAGCCATAAATATCACCATATGCAAAGTCTAAGGTTCTGGCTTAGTGAATAGTATTTATTATAACGTAACCCTACATTGAACAGTATAATTGTTCCATTATGGGTCAAAGTAAATGTTATTTTTGTTTTATAATGTTATTTCTTTGCAGATACCTTAAAGAGAAACGTGTATTATAGAAAAGTTGATGCAAATACAGATTTAATAATTAACTGTCCCTTTAAATACATCTGCTTTAATAAACAGAGGAATTTATTATTTCTGGTCAACTTGTAAAAACAGTTCTGTGGTAACAGTCAATGAACTTGGTTTTGACTTCTAAATAAATTTTTAGGAAGGATTTCTAGGTAGTGATAGCTTGAGTGAGCTACAGGCCACAAATTAGGCATAGTAATTATTTCAATCACTGTGAATTATTGTCTTAGTTCTCATCTTCTGTCACTGTGGTTACTTCTACATAAATCTTGGTTTTCTGAATTCAGGACTGTTATCTTCAGTCTCTCTCAAAACTTGCATTAAAAAATTAAGATTTTTTTTGTTGTTGTTGGTTTAGTAGAAAACTTAAAAATTCATCTTCACATAAAGAAACAAACTGCATTTCTCCACTTTATAATTTGTGTTAAGCAAATTTTATGCAGAATTCAGAAGTTTCTAGAACATGATATTTGTGTTTACAAAAAAAAAATAATCCCCAAAACTTTTTAAAGAAGTCTTTATAAGCCCAACGTGTCTGCTTTATGCAAGATGTCAGGACAGGGTGGGAGGGCAGTCGCAGTAAGTGGCTGTTCT
This sequence comes from Actenoides hombroni, assembly GCA_024336885.1. Lineage (NCBI taxonomy): Eukaryota > Metazoa > Chordata > Aves > Coraciiformes > Alcedinidae > Actenoides > Actenoides hombroni. The sequence continues at coordinate 2,556,122 of WUAM01000203.1, forward strand.
GCACTAGTTTTTGTTGGCTTCCTTATTTAATTTGTAATGTGATACATTTAAGAACACTTTTACACTGCAATAACATTAAACCTAATCCTACAAATGTGTACTACATGCTTGACTTCGTGTACTCTGAATAATCCTATTGAAAGCCATAGGGCCTATGAATTCAGAAACATGCCTCGGTAAAGCCAAGTATTTGACAGTGCAATGGCTTTGCCTGCAAACCTATCTTGAATTGCTCTGTCCTTGTGTGCTATAGACTGTACAGCAAATACCCCTACCCGCAGCATTGACATCCCTCCCTGGTCCAGGAAAAGCTCAACCCCACAACTCTGCTCCTGGCTAGGCACCTTGCTGCCACGTCTGGGGTGTCAATCAAAGTTTTGACACTTGTCACAACCTTGCCCCGTTTCTCTCTGATGGAAAGTATGGTTATTTGTATGCTAATCCTACATCCTACCACCACCTCCAAATCAAACTGCTAGTGGATGATTTAAGGGTCTAACTCTAGGCTTATCTCTACGAGCCATTGGCAGCTCATGGGCTCTGCTCTCCACAGTTTTCCTGGGAGACAGCAAGTGGCAGGATGCGGGACAAAACTTTATTAAAAAGTCTTGGGATTTTGTGTTGATGTTGGCAGATCTTGGGTTCTCAATTTACCTTCTCTTCGTGCTCCAAAATTGTGCTAATGAACCTGTCCTGTGTACTTAGCAGCTTTGAGGTTCTAGAAGGATGTGTTCATTTTTATTAAGATTAAATTCATGCATTTTTATGCTCCATATAGTATTAAAATAAAAATCCGGCATGACTTTGCATACTTATAACAAGAAGTGCTAAGAAGTAAATTAAAATATATCCTTTCTGCTCAGAATTTCACTTATTAACCTTAAAACCTAGAGGAAATGCTGCAAACATTGCAGCAACTGTGCTGGTTTTAATGAGCCTGGCTGTAGTCTGAAGTTAGCCAAGAGCGCTTCCCCCAGCACCTCCTTACCTAATTCAGTCATAATGTGAAGTGAACTGCTAGTAAAAAGAGTTCAGTGAAGAAAACAAAGAGAAATGACTACTTCATGAGCACGCAGCCAACGATGGGTGTCTTCTGTGCTTTTCTGAGGCCTTTCATTACGATCCCTGATGTGTCCCTGTCAGGGTCCCAATTACTCTCTGTCTCCAGGTGCAGCACAGCCTGAGCGTTTTCCTGTAATAGCCATAACAGCATCTTTCTGCTTCTCCCTATTCCTTCTGTCTTTTAAATAAGTTCTCATCTGATAATTATAGGTAAAATATACAAATGTATTTTATAAGAGCACATCTGAAATGCACAGGGTAGGCAGTAGTGCCCATTGCAAGCTCTTTAACAATTTGGCCATGGAATAGTTTGAAGGCGAGCACAAGTCCAACCTCTTCCTGCTGTGGTAAGCAGATTGTTTTCATCAAGTTCTTTTCCCTCCTTGTGCAGATACACCTTCTCTACTAAAAGACCCTTGAGTTCTACTCTGAATAAAAGCTAGCATATATTTGCAAAATTTACTGTAATTTCTCAGGTTATCCATCTTGAGAGGAATGTACCATGTCTGAACAAATAACTCTGCAACCAACTAGCCTAAGTAGTCTTATTAGTAGTCACGCAGTCTTCTTATGTTGGCAGATAAACAGTTTTTCTCATGGCCTGTAGAAAGAGTGATTTTTATCCATTTTATATGTGTGTATAAATATACGTGTAAGGTTATTTTAGCACACATGCAATCACTCTGATTTTTTTTGTCTGATGCTTTCACTTTAACAGCTACACATCCTTTTCTGTTGAAGTCCAGCTCTTTCTCCTCATAAGCTGATCCTCCTGGTTTTAAGGTGTGCTTTTTGGAAAAGGTAGTTCTTGCCACCAATTCCTAAATGCCTCATGTTTGGCTTATTTGTGCCATACTGTCTATATTATGTAAGTAGTACCGTGTTACTTTTAGCAGACTATCAAAAAGCTGGTGTAGGGATAAGTATTCATTTTCCAGATAAAAAAATTGGGATGAGGGGGGAAACAAATTAAAAAAAAAAAATATTACAAGCATGTTTAGTTTCCCAGAAAATCTTGCCTAAGTGGAAAGATGTGATTTTTTTTTTTAATGTACTCCTGGAAACCACTATCCCTGCAATGCACTTGAGAACCAACCCTCTTGCCTCCTGAACTTTGAAGAACTGTTTTATGCATATGCTTTTAAGCACTGCTTCTTTGAATTCTTAAGCTCTAGCTGACCTCTTGTGGAACCAAATCTAACCTAGACCTGATGTGTTTGTCTGTTGAGAAAAGGCATTGAAACACACAGTTCCATAGCCAATCAGCTATGTTACATTCCAGCAGTGCCTTGCTCTCCAGATTGTGTGGTGACATCCAAAGATGGCATCTTCCTGATAGGAGGAATAGACCAGGTATTACCAGTTTATTTGATGTCTGCTTCTTGCTTTGTCATGGGAACAAAATCCAAACAAACCAACACAGAGCAGTTATTTCTCATTCAGTCTCACTGCAGTGTTGCTTGCTGCAGGCTGGAGGATGCTCTGCAAAGTTCTTGTGTCTGTCCCTGCCTCAGTGGCATGTCTGGTGGTCACTGTAGTCCTTTCTTCTGCTGTGTATGAAGGGCTCTAGTCTTCACATGAAGAAGCAAAAGAGTTAACAGCTGCACCATTTCTTTCAGCTTTCCCTGAAATTTCAGTATGCCAAAGATGACAGAAACGTGATGCTGGTGTAGGTGACTGTCCTTCCTCATCAGAAATATTTGGGGAGAAAAAAATTACTAAATTGCAAATTTAAGAAAACTTGTCATGAAAAGACAACGTCAGTTGTCATTAGATGGGACCCCTGCTTTCCATTCCTAAAACTAAATGCAGTCACCAAGACAGCTGCATCTGGGCAGATCACTCTTCCGTAGACTTGCAGTCTTCTTGTCAGTTTTTCCATCCTCCTTGTGCTCAAAGGGAACACCATCAAACTGGACAACTCCCCAGTTTTCAGTGATTGGGAGTGACAGTTCATGTGCTCCAAACTAAGCAGTTTTTGCTGCAAGATTAATTCAGGAGATCCTCTGTCATTCTGGATTGGGGGGGGAGAGAACAGAGGCTGCCCATCACAAGTTTGGGTAAGGAAGAAATCTCTGTTGGGAGTAACCCAACCTTTCTCTGTGTTCTGCATCAGTGTTGCCAAATCTCCCACTTTCCAAAACAAACAAACAAACAAAAATCCTATCACATTCTAGGATATGAAAAATATTAACAGGCGCTCACTAGAAAACAGAGGAAAGCAGCACATGCAGCAAGTCAGAAGATGGCTAAATTATGGCAGCAGACATTTGGGTCTGCCAGATTTAAAAGGTCAATGCCAAAAGGCAGGCTGGGAAAAAAGTTCCACTAAAGGGGCAGGAAAGAATATAGGCTTGAAGTCAAAGCATGTTGTTATATTTGTCCTGACATAAATGATGTCTAGTCACACACATGATATTTGTATCAAATGTTTCTTCTCATGGTCCTAACTATATTGAGTGTGCTGTTGTTGCTTCCTTAATGCAATCTCCAAAGGTCAATCAAGTTAAAGAGTCAGGCTGATGAGATTAGACATTACTTTAAAAAATTACCAAAAAAAAAGTGTGTTTGGAGAGAGGACTGAACATGTCTCCAATATAATTCTGTCTGGTTTGCTCCAGGTTCCTGTGTCTTTTCCTGGAAACACCATGTGAACTGATCTACTTTAGCTCCGAGTGTGCTTTCTCATTCTCTGGTGATAGCTGAGGTATCTGCATGTTCTTGGGGGAGACGAGGGAGTCTTCTGGGCACAGGGCAAAAATAAAATGACACATTTAAGTGCTTTTTTTTTAATGCTCCTGGGAGATTTCACTATCTGAATTGTGTGCAGTGAGCAGGGATTTTTCATTTCATACATCATTCACAACTTGCTGCAGTGATTCCAAAAAGTCACACAAGCTGAGTTGCTGCTTGCACCAAAGCACAGAATTTTTAGTTTGTGAGTTTTAACAATGGATGTCAGAGCTTTATTAAGGCTTCACCCAAAATTTGCAGTGGGGAAGTACAGTGTCAGGTGTTAGAGGAAAGGAGAAATGTGTCTGAGGGCACTGAAGGATACACAGTAATGACTATGGTAAGATCCAGCACTGTTTTTTCCTTCCCCTTCTTGTTCTCCCATTGTTATTAGTGTGATGCACAAGGAAGGTGAGCAGGTCCCCAGTTCTGTCTTTATTTTACATATTAAAGTCTTGTGGTAGCACTAGCCAAGGACTTTGTTTTACATTAGGCTGTTTCACTGATACGGAGCTGCGAGTGGCCTGTGAAGTTTGTCTCTTGTTTTTTTGCCCTCGCATGCATTTATTTGGGATTAGTCAACCTTTTCCAGCAGTTGTGAAGTGTCTGGGATGACATACTAAAGGTGAGGTGATTTAAATCTAGTTTTTAAGTATTTTTCATCTGCTTTAGAGGCTTTGTAGCAAATGCATGAATCTTTAATTGCTATAGTAAAAAAACAGGGGGGGGGAAACCTTTTCTAGCAATGTCACCTGTGAATGCTGGATTTATAATGGCCTTCTGTGTCTGTTAGTGGAGCTGGAGTGAATGGATACACAAGACTCTGGACAGATGGGTGAGCATCTTGTTTTGCAGAGTTACACAGCAGTTATTGTCCGTGTGCCCACCGTGAGCTTTCTGGCTTTTTCTGTAGTCTCAAGAAACAATGCAACCTAATTACCTGGCAGGCCTTACAGGTCCAGCTGGGTTATAGTGGCAGAGTTGTTACCGATGCCCCGACATTGCTTTTTTTTGTTGTTGTTTTTTGCTTTTTTGGGGGGTTTGTTTTGTAATGATGGAGGAGACTGCATTCTGAGAGTCCTTCTGGTCAGCCTAGCACCCACCCTCCAAAGGCAGGCTACGCAGAAGGAGGCAAGACATCTGGAGGAGGTGGGCCAACTGTCCCCTGCTTAAGGAGTTGCTCTTTCAAGGCAAAGGGGGAAGACAGATACAGCCTCAGCACTGCTGATAGGATCACCCTGTATAAATACCCTGGGTTTTTCATTAAATGTGGGGGTTTTTTTTGAGTAGAGAGCAGAGCAGCTAAGTGCTCCTCCTCCTGTGTGAGAGGGCAGGAGAGGTCATGCTGCAGAGCTGACATTTGATGGTCGTGGTGGGCAAAGACAAGCTCTGCACCTGGCAGGCTCTGGGCAGTAGCTCTCTGAGCAATGGTGGTTGATGTAACAATGCACCAGATTCCCCTTTGACCTCTGCAGTGTTTTCTTCTGATGGCCTTTTGAAGCCCAGTACTGTGCTGCTCTGTGTCCTTTCTGCTCGTTCCCAGCCTAGGTTTCCCATTTATATGGCTCCTTTTGGTCAGGGTGAGGGAAAAGTTCTGGTGGGAATCCCCCGAGAGAAGTCCTGCTGGAGGACAGACAGACTATTCCGGAAGCAGTTAAAAGGCCCGCAATTGAGATCCCATCCAGTGCCACAAATTTCAACCTAAGATTCTTGAAGTTATTTTTGTGCCCCTACAGCCCTGTGCTGCTTCGACTGCCAAAGGAGCTCAGCATAACGTTGACAGGTCTATCCGGAACATCTGCTGTGAACCCTCCTTTGGCTCTGCCAAAGCAGAGTTTGTAGGGTAGGCCCTTGGAAGGGAAGGGAGTTTATGGACCTAGTTCCTCGTTCTCACGGCAGTTCCCCCTCAGTTGGATGCAGAGCCTGCAGAGCCCATTTATCCTGTTCCAGCCCCTTCATCTGGCACTCGGCTCCTACAGGAGGGCAGGAATCTGAAAACAGGCTTTGTTATGACAGAGATCTCCAGATCTTGTAGCAGATGTTGCTGGTGAGAAGCAATTTTGTTCCAGCCAAACCTTCTTCAGCTTCGCTGAGGAGATGCATTGAGAATCTCGTAAGGCTACAGGCTTTGGCAAAGCAACTCAGCATTTACCAATGCCAGATACTCTCTATATTTCTTCTTGAAGGCTATGTAGAGCAAATGATCTCTTCTCTGTCTCTGAGAAACAGCTGTAAATTTCTCTTCCTTTAAAACCCCCACCCATTAAACAACTCTGACAACAGCCAACAGTTATCAGATGCAAAATGAACTATGTGCCGAGGATAAAGAGTTGTGCATCTGTCTCTCCTGATCGATCCACTGGACGTTTTGTACGGCAGTGCTTTAATTCAGAATATTCCAAGGAAGTGGAAATCCCCGGTAATTTCTGTAACAGCCTTTTAAGAAATCTTGTCACCTTTTAAAAAGATACTTGCTTCCCCTTTTCTCCCGGTTCCTGCCCAGCTCCATCCGTTGTTTGCTTTAACCTTATCCTCTGTATACAGACTGCTGCTTTACCTTCTGCTGCAGTCCTCTCTGCTTTGTGCCCAGAAGATCTAGCCAAGTTATTTTTAGCTTACTTCAAATCAGTGTTTGTGATAATCCCTTTCCAATAATTCCCAGGAGCTAAAAAGCCTTTCCTCGTTTTGAAGGAGGAAGTTTTGCATTACATTTGGACCTGGGACTGCATTATTTCTATCGTGCTGCCCAAGGTGTCTGTTCCCACGAGGCTGAGAAAATGTCCTGTTCTGGTTTTTATAGTAGAGACGACCAAGATCTTGGGGGTGATTTGCCAGCCGCAGAGGATGTCTTTGTGGAGCAGTGAATTTACCCGAACACTCTAAAAAATTAAGGCAATCCTGCTTGTTTTCTTTTCTGACCGTGATGATTCTATCCCAAGGCGGGGGGAGGGGGAGGAAGTCATATTTCTTTAAAGGAGCAATTAACAAGTAAATAATGCATTGCTTTTGCATCTGAGAAATTGTGTATACTTCGATTAATTTTATCCTTGTGAATAATTCTCTGCCCATTACCCATTTATAGTGCTGGTAGTTCAGGGTGCTGGCTGAAAGTCACATTGGAGTTCAGCAAAGCCGATGAGGTTTCCCAAAGTGCTCCACACTCCTGCTGCTTTTGGAAATCGGAGGAGAATTGTGCCAGTGCTGAGCTGTTTATAAATCCCCTCCCAACCTAGCGATTCACAAAAAGAGATGTTGACCCTGCTGCAGGTGTACAACCCTCACATGAGGTCAGATACACCCACGTAATGTATGGCAAAGGTGTCGCAGAAGAGAGATTCTCAGGGGTGGTCCCTCGCAGCTGAAAGGCTCTTCGTGTGCATCAGCACTGGAAAACTTGTTTTTCCAAGTCGGAGTAGAACAGTCTGATTAAGTATTGAACTGCAGCCTCTATGTAAATTTACTGTGAATTTCAGAAGTGCTGCCATTGCAGACCTCATACTGTAAAATTGCAGGGTTGGGTGCATTTCACACAGAAAAATTGTGATATTTTTTTGTCTCCTCTTGCCAGGACCCTGTTACGCGCAGAGCATCTTTATTTTATAAAGTTCATGATCCTGCTTGTTTTGGGGAGAGGGGCTCGTTTTAAGAAAAAAAAAAAAAGCCATTAAAAAAATTGGTTACAAGATTGTTAGTTAAGCAGCTCAGTGCGAGGCTTGTTATTTTGTTTTTACTATTAAAATATCCCCTAATCCACCTTGCTGGGTTTCTACCAGTCTTGTAATATTCAATCAAGCCCTTGTTTTGTGAGAAATGTGACAACGCATTGTTGGCACTTTACAAACCTACAGCCCTCGGCAATAGTTAATGAGAGGCAGAGTTTTTTCCCTGTGCAGGACACAATGAAATTTTAGACAGATGAATGCTAAGAGAACCCTATGTACCAAAGGCAATGTTTACTGCATGTAATACATATCATTGTTTGTCTCCTGTAGTGAAAAATACTTGTGTCATGCTGTTAAAATGTACTCCTGACAGAACAGAGCTTGCTATTATAGGGTCCATTGCTTAAAAAAATGATATACTGACAGAAATACAATTTAAGAAAATTTAACACCAAGGGTAGTCGACCATGCAGGCTACTATTAAGGGGCCAAAACTCAAGGCCATGGTTTTATTAAAAAAGAGAGATAGTTTATTTGCTAGTAGTAGGTAAAGTTGTTTTTTTTTTAAAATAGGAGTGAGAAAAGAAAAGAAAAAAAAATTCTAACTTGCATCCCTTGGTCTCTAGTGTGTAAAAAATTAATAAAAGCAACAGTTCAATATGATTTTATTGCAGAAATATTTAAGTGAAACATCTTAGGAATGCTTCAGATTTTTTAAAAGTTACTTATGCTGTAGCACTACAGTGCATAACAAATTGTTGCTTTTGGATGCGAGGCACGCCCAGCGCTTTTCATAAAATGAATAGTGAGACCTGGTTAATTTGAATCAGTTTGTGCATTCCTCTCTATTTTTCTTTGGGTTTAGAAGCATATGGAGAACAGTAGTTTACTGATGTGAGCAAATACTGTCTCGTATTTGGCTGGCTAAACTTGTGCAGTTAAATCGTCAGGTGTTTAAGTGAGTAGTGATCAAATTACTAGTCACTAATTTTGATCTGAAAATTATTTTCTCCTTTCTTCATTGCAAATTTCTAATTAAGAATTGCTAATTCATGATGTGTGTTAGTCTGTGGGGCACTGAAAAGCCATTGTTTTTGCATCTGCCTTGTGCAATTAATTACCAAAATCACAACTTCTGTTCCTTGGTGAAGAAGCTTTACATTTTCAGACACTAAAAGTGTTTTGTGCAGAAGATAAACAATGTTATACTGGTAACCAGTAGACTGAGTAAAGTGTACAACTGATAGATCGAGTAAACAGCCTGAAGGAGCATTCCCCAGCAGGGTTTGGGTTATGCCTGGTGATGCTGAAGTACAAGGATGATCTAGTAAAGCTGGCACCAGAGTAGGTATCTTGGCCATACAAATGTGGATTTCAGATTGAGTAAAAGCTCTTAATGCACACTGAGCTTTCAGATTTAACAGGCAGTGGGCTCCAGGGCCCCTTTTGGAAAGTCTGTCCAGCTCCCTTGAAGATATGACCACTTGTTTTTGCACATAAAATAGAAGATAGGGTCTTTTCTGGGGACGCTTCTTATTCCTGCAGAATGTTGTGCTATTTCTGTGTTCACCAAACCAAAGTCTTCCCCGGGGAGGAGAGGAATCGGAGGGTTTAAATGAAAGAGCAATTGAATGTATATGTTGTCATTTTTAAAAAGTGAGCAGTTATTCAGTTGCTTCTTATTTTAAATGGAAAAATATGAGGAAAATTATCTGTTATCACCTAGGAAAATACTGTATATTTCATTAGCTATGTTTGATCATCAGATAAAGCAAATCACAAACAAAAAATGGTCGTAATAGTGCAGGAAAAAAGTCACTTTTTTCCCCATCAAAGTAATGAGAGGTTCAATATTTTTTGTTCCTCACTTATTCCCTTTTCCCCATGTAAGAACCTCATTTCATCTCCTAAAAGAAGATTTTACCACACTGGTGGTAACAATAATATATTCACCACAGTGAAAAAAAAAAAATAAAATCTAGAAATAATTATCCAAACCCACAATCATATTCCTGAAGATTGCCAATAATACAACACTTCTTGTTGGTATGAATTAATTTTCTACCTGCCCCTCCCCAGAAAAATGTTCTGAGCCCATATTTACCCTTTAAGACACACACACAAGTTGTTCTTTTCAGATTTTTTCAATTCTGGACTCTGAATCTGGAGATAGTTCTATATATGTAATTGTATCAAGTGATGGCAATGGGTGGACATCACTCATATTTTTGTGGTATCAAGGCCTAAATACTTGTTAAACCTTCCAGCTAATAAATTATTATTGATGCTAAATACTCATTTTACACAAGTTTTCACTAGAAAGAGATGGTGCCAAATGTAAGTTGTATTGCACCCTGTAAAGAAAGAGTTCTCTGGCAAGTGATTTGTTTATTACAAACAAATCCAGTTTTCTTTTGCTATTAATACTTTTCCTCTTTGTTTGCTTTTTATATTTTTCACAGATTAGGGTGATAAAAGTCAACAAAGCCAATTTTGGTTTCGTTGTCAATTTTACTTGCAGGTTCTGAATTCTGCAATGAGTGAGTGTTCCACTCTGCATTATAATTACTCAGTATTTCAATATAATTTGTAACTGCAGCTTTTTTTTTTTTTAATTATTCTCTGTCACACAAACACTCCAAACAGTGAATTTTTAGATTTTTTTTACCGAAATGTGTATTTAAAGTAAAACCATTTATACACATTTTTGGATGAATATTCATACTGTTCTGAAGTGCAGAAGGGACAGGTTTCGAGTCCAGCTGACAACAATGTAGAATGCTTTTGTGATGCAGATGAAACACCTAAATTACATAAAAAATATCCTTGTGTTACTCCATTAGGTTGGCCTTCACTTTCCCCCCAGCGACCAGTTTCAGAATGAACTTGGTCTGGGCTGTTTAAAACAGCAGGTGACAGGCTGATGGCCACCTCCTCTTCTTTGAGCTGGGAAGGCCCCCTGTCTAACTTAAAATAGCTGCCCCTTCCCTAAAAGTAGCAAGTAAGCTCGCTATCAGTCTCACATCTGGCCAGCTGTTGAACCACTCTACCACGAGGAAAGGTTGCCAGTGAATGTCGGAAAATGGCCCAAATAAGTACTAAAGGGAAAAAAGGATAGACATGCACTTGAAACCAGCAGCCGAGGAGAACAGGCTGAACATACAGTCAACATCTTTAACTTCCAGAGGCTGAGGAGCCACTCAGAGGGAGAAAATACTGAAGCTGGTTAAGAACCACCAAGGAAGGTAGCTGTAGAAACTCTACTACACCTTACATGTGGTTAAACTGCTGGTGAGCTGTGCCCAGCGCCTACCACCCCTTTCAGAAGAATATTTTCAATCACTTTCTTGTGCTTTCCCTGGTTTTTGTTGATTGTGCCTGTGATTGTCCTGTGCCTTGATTTCAAATTCTCAGCAATGGTGCTTTGCTTGAATAGTGGAAGGGACACTGCTGGGATCTGTGTGGGGCCCTCACTCTGCCTCTACAGGAGACATAGCAAAAGATGGTAGTGTCTGAAGTAGCACAGGAACTGCAAAAAGCTAGGCAACTGGTTCCATCAGAAAATATGGTCATGCCGGACAAGGCACTAGAGAAGACCCATGAGAAGAACAGAACTGGTGGAAGATGATAACCTATTGTGCAGTCGCAAAAAAAAATAATATATATATATGTTTTTTTAAAAAACAGTATTTTAGATACGTTTTTCTGTTTTCTCTTTCCTGTGATGTAGATCTACTGCTTTTCTACTCACACACATGCAAACGAACACGAGAGGAGGAGGATTATGACTATCGTTCATTTGGTGCCACTCCTGAAAATCTTCCTAGTACTAGTGAACCTACTGGGCTCAATAAGAGTATTTGCTTGATTAAAAATTTATGCAACTTATTGGAGAAATGCTTATTATGTAGTGATATGATATAGCAATACAAGCTTTTCCCCTCATAAAACAGGGAGCTCTTACTGTGAATCTATTTTATACACCTGATAATACTTGAGTGGAGGTGATACTGCTGGGGCTGGTGTGTGTTTCCATCAGCACTGTCACCGTGGCTCCCCGTGAAATGCTCCCACCAGCTCTTGGTAGTGCATGAGGCCCATGCAACACTTTGATGTGGTCACTCCTGCCACGGCTTCGTGATAGAAAGGACTTGCAGAATGATTTGTGGCTCTTTGTCTGGCACTGTAAGTGATCACTTAGAGAGTTGTTACCATAATTCGCTCTCTTCTGGAAGATGGCTTTCCTCCTCTTCCTAAACCTGTCTAAAAGACTTAGTTCAGGGGTAGGGGTTGGGCATGAGACAGAATTTTGCCTAACTTTAAATGCTGTGCTCTCTCACCGAAACTTAATGATGTTGCAGATGCTGGGTTGGGGGGGAGGTGTCAGAGGGAACATCACCCTAGGAATAAAACTGAAGTTTTAGATCCCTTTCTATAAAAGCAGTAAGTACACTAATCATAAATGTAATATGTGACTCTCCTTTTTCCCTTTTTCCAATGTTCCTCATAGGTGATGAATTTGAAAGAAAACTCAGATATGTTTCAGTTCTTATGCTATGTACAATTCATTGATTAAATATGAGAAAACACAAAATTTTAAATTAATTCTTTTGCCCACCATAAAATAATATTTTATTTATTTTTTTTTTAAATCAAGTTGATCTGATAGTGATTCCTATAGTTTTCCATGCATAAGCTTAGTTCTTGTTAGGAAAAAAAAAAACCAACCCACATCATTCTATGGTTAGCGTGCAGTATTTAATTTCAACTAATGTCTGTGCCAGGAAGCATTTTAGTTGATCTGTCTGCAAATATTCCATGATTATAAACTAGCTGTTTACACTGTTGAAACAAATTCAGCTGCAAATGTGAATTTCTGTCCTTCACTTTCTCAAGTATTCACTGATTCTTGAATTTTAGGTGTGCTCGTAGCTGCCGTGATTACGCAGATAAATGAAAATATTATTTGGTGTCATATGAAACCCTGCTTTGTTGGACAGCCATTTGGAATCCAAATAAGCTGAAAAGCATCTGTTTTGGAAATAAAGAGAAAATATGGAAGACTATGGAACTGCAGGGCAATGATCTACAGGGAAATATCTGTAACTGCAATATGCTGCATATTATAACTCCAGACTATATTTTGTTTTCTTTTTCTTCCTACATTTTATAATCTATGAATTGAGATATCTTAGATAATTAACATACCCTGTAATTATTTTTAAAAGTAGGGGAATTTAATAGGCCTGTGGGAACACTCTAAATGAAAATAAGAAATGCTAAGAAAAGGCTAGTTAACAAGCAGACTTAGTCATTAGGAACAAGCACTTTTCCCTGGTATTAGACATTTGTTACATTTTTGCATAGGTTTTTTTTTTTTTAGACAGACTCTTCCAGTGTGGTAACACACGGTCTGATCCAGGAAATCAATGTGGGTATGATTCATCTCTCTGAAGCCTGCAATCTTTTCCTCATAAAACTAAGGAATATTCAACACTCAGAAAACTTGCACGTCTAGGAATATCGACATACAATATTGGCAAAATACTCCTAATAGGAATATACTGTGTCAGTATAATATAACATTCTCCCATGAGCCAAAAAAGACCCCGTATTTGTACAAACTTGGGGTTTAGAAGTATTACTTTTTTATACTAGGAGTTTTTTTTGGTCAGCTCAGTCAGAAATAGCACCTCTCAACCCTATGGGTTTGCAAGCAGGTAACGTGGGGTATATACATTGCAGAATTACTGGTTGTTATCTGTACGAGTAATCCCTCAATAATTTCAGGTCAATTTAATACTTGTATATGAATAGCAGGGACATCCCTTAATGGAACCTTTGGGCAGAGTCATGGAGGAAAAGTGGTTTTTGCTCGTGTGGGGTGGCCGGTGACAGAATTCCCGCTGAGCGGTGGTTGCACGCAGACTGTAGCTACCAGCATTCTGCTAGGGGACTGGTGGGTCTAGCAGGGTGGACTGGGCTTGGGCATGGTATTGCCATGGCATTCGCTTGCACAGCTTGCTGTCTGTCCTGCCCTGCAGAGCTGGCCCTGGGTGTACTGTGTATCTCGTTCTGTAACTGATTGTAACGAAATGTCTCTCTGCCCTCTGATTAATACTTCTCCAGCTTCAATTAAAATGTAGCATGAAGGGCTTTGGCCTTATTATTTTCCCCTTTACGTGCATGTCTGTAAAGAGGATAATTTTCATTATTTTTTTTTAATCAAAATCAACTCAAGTTATCCTCTCATACTAAAATGAACCACATCAAACTGAAGAGCTCGGGGCTAGATTTCCAGAGAATTTGGACATATGAAACCTCCGAGAATTTTGGCCGTTTCTCAAAATCCAGATTAATACCCTAAAAGTCCTAAGGACAACTTATCTGACCTTATTCTTTTTATTCAAGAGATGAGGAAGTACTGATGCTGTGTGGGGTAAGCAGTGCAGCTGTCCAGGGCTTCTCTAGTTGGTTGCATATTGCCTGGGTCTACATGTGTATTGGGTTGGATAGGCTAGGGAGTTTCAACAGCAACTCTTAGTAGTATTCCTTGTAACCACTCTTACTCCATTCATGATTAAGCTTTTGGTGGGCTCCTTTTTAAGGGGTTCTATCCTCATCCCCTCCCTCACAGCTCCTAGGAACAGCAGCTGGCTATAAAGAGAGGGAGAGGCTTCTCCATTGCTTCATCTACCATTGCACCTTCCTCAGGAGGGGCTTTAAATTCGCCTCCTAAAGATACCAAGAAGCTTCTGGGACAGCAGCATCACTTCCTATTGTTCTGCTGTAGGTAGCAGATGAAGGAGTGAGCTTGGTTGTCAGCTGCTGCTGCTAGCGAGGGGTTGTGTGTGCTTTCCCCATTAGCCCTGCTCAGGGGCAGGCGTGTGACGCGCTCTGTGATGCCACGATAATCCAGCCAGCTGCATGGCTGTCTTCTCCGGATCATGGAGGCATTTAGCCTCAGCTGAGGTACAGAGGCACTTGTGGGAAAACTCTTCCCATCTGACTTCACTGGTGATGGAAAAGGCATAGCAGACTATCTACAAATGGAAGATGCCCTAAAGTTGCCATGGTGCCCACGCCAAGTATTTCTTTAGATCCTCAGTAATGGTGGTAACCAGCTGACTGGAAGCACTGGAAACCCCTCACTACAGTACACAACAAGTTTAATTTCTGAAATGTAACTGAAGTTAGAAGAAAAATAAACTCCAGTGGAAGATGAGATCTGAAACCTGGGTGGAATGGTGAATTGGGTTGGGGTCTGCACAAGACTATAATACATCAAGTGAGAGCAAGGGAAGACAGACAGCAAGAATGGACCTGCCAGAAATGGAAAAGCCTGAGGTCGTAGAGAAGGGTAGCAAGAAAAGAAATAGTGATCAGAATGGGGGAATATTAATAGAACAAGGTAGAAACAGGGTAAGACAAAGGGATGAGGAAGAAAAAACCCAAATATCTGCAATTTAGGTCAGCATTTTATCTAATGGCTTGTGTTTTGCTGGTAGAAGGAAGATGGAAAAGGCCAGTGTGGTAATCTCTGTTATTTTTGCTACATCCTATTTCCCTAATTGTTTTACTTTGGATCTTGTAGTTTACAATATTGGAGCAGGGATTTAGAAGACGTGATGATCTGCTTAACTGTGCTTCAGTGTAGATGGCAGTAATGGCACGGAGCAGTAGGAGCTCTCTTGGTTTGGCAGCATCTAAAATCTTCTCTGCACCAACACAAAGGCCTCTAAAAGGTGCAGGAGAATAGAGGATACTCCCACTGTGCCACCAGGCTTCTCTCACTCCAAGATTATGGATGGGTGGGGGTGTGTCTGACATATTTTTCAGATACCTTTTGAAGCAATATCAGCTAGAGGAGGTTCTGGGACAGACCTGGCTGGGCTGTGCTGCTCCCGTGGCAGAGAATGCTTCCCCAGGGGGCAGGAGATGTACCCACAAACTGAGGGTGACCTCAGTTTTGGAGGAAAGGCATGAAAATGCCTACAGCCAACCACCTCTCTCCTCCTAAGGGCGTCTTCTCCCACCTTGCCCACTTGTTTGCTTATATTTGAGCCGCACTTCAGTTTAAAAGTATGTGGAGATGCATGCACTAGCCACGTATACACGGTGCAGTAAAGCAAAGGGACCGCTGTGCTGGGCAGAGTGGCTTAAATCCTGTGACTGATTCAGAGCTACCTCTTCCTGAAACTGTTGCAGTAACTCACCTCCTTAACTTCATCAGCCTCTCGTTACCTTTCATCACCCCTACAGCAAGGCAGCCTTGGAATATCACAGAAATAGTCCAGAGCGGGATAAATTTCCCTGCTTCCCACGCCTAGGTGGAACAGGATCACTTCATTCACGCTTCCCCTGCGTTCTTATCGCTCCCCGTCGCTGAAGCTCGTCTGTGCTCGCAGCAGCGCTCGCCGCTGACCGCCGCAACAGGCAGGCGAGGGCTAAGCTGCGGTATCAGCTCATCTTCAGTCGTAACAGCAGTGGAAGCCAAACAAAAAATTCCCATTTCCCCTTCTCTAGAGCGATACCCGGGAAGGCCGGATTTGCCGCGCCGCTTTAATCCAACGTGTCTGGTATCCGGCGGGACCAGTTTCAGGGGAAAGGCGGCAAAAGAGAGCGAGGCAACTTTTGCTCTCCGAGGTTTGCCGGGGTTAGGGATATTGCAGGGAGAGGAAGAGCTCGGCCCCATCTCTGAGGTTATCTGTTGTCGTGCCAGAGATGTCATTTGATGACCCCCATTTAAAAAGATGTAATAGTCGGTGTGTCATACAATATACACGTGACCTACAGCTAGATGCTGTTTCTCACCTAATAATTTGTGTTGATGCTTTTGAGGTTTTTCTCTCTACTCTTCTCTCATCATACTCTTATCAAAAAAAGCCCTATTAAAGCCTTACTAAAGCCAGAGATAGATATTTTTCACAGAAGACTCTTGCAAGTTTCATAGGGGAAAACGGGTTCATGTGAAGAAGCAGCAAATGTGGGGGGGTTTAGTTATTTTTCTCCTGAAAAAACAAAAGCCATCTCAGTTTTTTTAGAGCAATTTCAAAGTAAATATGGGAAAATGATCCATATAATACCCTGTAGTCTCTCTGCAGTGGTTTTAAATCGCTTTACTGTGCTACACCTTTACTTTCTGCAGTTCTTTTTCAGTAGTATATGAAGAGACACAAAGTCTGGACTGGACAGCCCTGCTATAGGGCGTGCTTTCCTATCAGCGTACGACGACGTGTGCCGTTTACACGCTTTTTGCAACGTCCTCCTAAGTATTTTACTGTCACTGTCTGAATTCCAGAGACTGACTAGTCCCATCCTGCTACATTTCCTCCTCAATTTAAATCTTACCTCGGTACAGTTCAGGAGGTCCCCTGTTCTACATAAATAAAAGACAAATTGACAAGACAACCTTGACCACATTGTGGCCACATCTCCTGGCGGTGCTGGGAAATAAGAACTGCCCTCTTTTAAAGTATCTGCAGGCTGAGGACTGTAAGGCAGGAACCGCTGAGTTTTAATCCTAGGCGGGATTAAATTCTCGACTCTCCATCACCTTGATCAAACTGCTGATGAGGGAGATTTTCAGGGGTGTAAAAAACAGTTAGGCATCCCTCTGTGATTGAAAAGCGGTGGAGTTCACCATTTTATGGTCCTTTGTGCTCCGAGCCCACCCCCCCCCAGCCTCGGTGTCTCTCACTTTTCCGTGCAGGCTCGTGCCCTCCCTGTCCTGCAGCACGGCCGGGAGCACCCTGGAGCTGATGGCTGGAGGCCAGCACGCCACTAAAGCTCTCCCTGTTAGGAGGGCTTTGAACAGCAGCACGTAGCCCTCCCGACGCTCTCCTTTCGAGAGCGGTTCTGTGCATAACTGTTCAGCACGGAACAAAGAATTAATTCTTCTAATTGCTCCCCGCGATCTGAGACGGCGTCCACCTGATTTTGGGGAGGGGAGGGGAAGGTGGGCCGCGTGACGGGAGCCAGCCACGCGTGCTTCCAACTCCGGGGCACGTTTGCTACTTGGAGGAGAGCTGGGGAGCAGCAATTAGCCGGCACGGGCAGCGCTCTTAAGGGGCGCGGGCTCCGCTCCTGTAATACATCCCTTCCTTAATGCGACTTGATGGAGATAGAGCGGGGGGTCTATCAGGTGTGAAAAGCCCTGCTGCTCCTGGCTTGCAGTGGCCTCCAGACGGCGATTTGGCGACGTCAATCCGGTCATGCTTGATTTGGACACTTAACGCGGGAAAGCAGGAGCCCTCTCCCCCCGATCAACTTCTCAATTAGCAAGCTGCCTCCTGTAACGGGCTCGATTCACAGTCCCCCCCGGGGCCGCTGCAGGGGTCATTAGGGTGAGAAAACTCCAGTGCCAGCTCGGGCTCCGGCGAAGGGAGCCGAGAGATTTCCTAAATACATATAACCCTTTTTCAAGTTGTTTGCTTTCATGGGATTGATTCGTGGCACATTAAGAAGCTTAAGGCTTCAGTATCTTCTTTAAACTGCCCACCTTATCGCCTTTACAGCTGACAGTTTCCCGACAGCCAGAGTGTAAGCAGAGATAACTAGTAGGTTAGTACACACACATATATATGTGACATACGAATATTATATACGCCGCTCGGTATTTTCTGCTTAAAAAGGGGAAGGGGGGAAGCTTTTCGTTTGTAGCCTCTGAGGTTTTGGTGAAAGAGCAGCCCCTGTGAGCAGTCACCACTTTCAATGGCAGGGGGTGCCGATACCCATCTGCAGTCGGCGGAAAATAATAAATAGGCAAATTTATGGCCTCGCCTCCCAAATTTCTTTCCTTTCGTTATGAGAGAGCGAACTATTGTTACATTAAATATTCAAACTACACAAAATCTCAAGGGCTTTCCTTTCCCACAGTGTGTTACCAGTATTCATGCATATGAAGAACAGTAACCCATATACAAACGGCACCTTTTTTAATGAGCAATATATGTCAACATGACACCTTCTTATGAAATGCAGCTTTTTAGGTTCTGCCTTTGTGGATGTAATAATTGAGATGTTTCTAATATATGCAGTTACATTACCTGCTCATTGTTTGCGATTTTGTTCCTCTCCTAACTTTATGCTGTTTATAATGCTTCTAGCATTTAACTCAATTCATGCTCAGTTTTATTTAATTAGAAATATAATTTTCTGCTACATTAATTATAAATTTGAGTGAGATGTTGGCACAGAATTTCCTCAAGCATTCTTTTCAGAAGAGGAACAAAAATCACAGGGAGTGGGGAAGAAACTGTAAGACCAGATGCAGGTATAAAAATATAAATACCTGAAAACCTAAACGATTTAATACAGAAATGAGAGGGGAAAAAAAATATCATTATTTAATTAGTGCATCTTCTTATTTTAGTGTAATATTTACCGAAACAACCGAGTTAATGCCAGAAAAATGTCACGGCGATTCGTCTCAGAATCTGACAGATTTTCAAAGCACACTTTTAGAACCAGCTCTAAATATGCTGAGATCCGAGTTTTGAAAACCGTATTATTTTTAGATCACGATTTTACTGTTTATATTTTGCTGGAAATATTTTTTCCAAAAGCTGTAACATTTCTGTAAACGTGTCGATGATATATAGATATCAGCAATGCATATGCATGCAGAATGTGATGTATATAGTGTATGTGCTTCTTCAAAGTACCCTGATGCTTTGATTTGTAACTGTTTAAGGTTTTACTTAAAATTCTGAACACTGCGCAGAGCATAGCCATTTCAATGGAATACTTCAAATAGTGAGTCCTAAAGGTGACACAACAAAGGAAATACCTTAGATACTGCAGCTTTTATTTATAAAGGAAATGCTCACATAGTCCAATGAAGGAAAACTTTACCTGTTTCCATTTCTATAGGAAGAGCAGTTCTATTAAACCGTCGCTTTGTTGCGCGAATTTGCAAGCGCATCATGATTTGTATGAGCAGAATGAAACATCTGGATGCCATCTAATGGATTGACACACACCCTTTTTCCTAATTTCTAAGCATTTTACTTATTGCAAACATTAAAAAAAACCAAACACCTTCTTACTCATTGTGCAGCACTCATCTTACGGTGGGTTTTAGAAAGGAGAAATTCCAAGTACAGGACAAGAAATTATTGTGTTGTATAGTGAGGGAAACATGACTCTTTTCCTTATTATTCTCTCCCGTGGAACTATTTTGCTATTTTTATTTTCCACACATGCTTACACACATGCACATGCACGCACATCTACTTTAGCTCTGTGAGCAATTCTCCAGGAAGCAGGTGTCTGGTAGTCTGAGTGCCATATATCTGAATGTCATTCTTGGGCAAATGCTGATGCCAGTGAGTAGCTGCTACAAATACTGATATTTTTCATAGTGCCTATCATTCAGGACTCTTAAGGGACTTTTGCACTCCAAGCTTCCTGTCGTCCTTCTAATGCAAAGTAAAGCTGGGAAAAGTGAGGTACCAAGAAGGGACATTTGCACAAGGCCATTTAGCAAGGTAGTACAGGGACCAGGGATGGAGACTTCTTTTCCCTGCTCTGAACATCGACTCACGCTCCCTACTGACTTGCATAATGTATGAAAAAAAAATAAAATTACCATACCTCATCATTCCTTGTAGTCCCTTTGATGGCCACTGGGCACAGCACATCTCAGCTCGACAGAACCAGGCTGGCTTTGAGGGGCAAGGGCTCTGTGGAGGTACAGCAATACACCTGCTCGGGAAGTGTTGCCAGTTTGGGGCTCACGATGCCAGGTATCATCTTCTGTCTGGTATACGTGTGCTCTTTTAGAGCTTGCAACATGGCTCTCATCCTCTGCCAAAATCTCCAGGGTGATTCCCACGAGGGGTGAGGTTTCTGAGCTGGGGATCACCACTTCAGAAAAACCTCTTCTTAGCCGTTTGTCGTATTCCTGGATACGTATCTCCTAGCAAAACAAGATGTGGAAACACGATGAGAACCTTGTGGCCGCGCTTCCTACCTAAGCACGTCTTTGCCTAGAGCATCATGGCATGAAAGAGCCTGCTAATGGTTCTTAAATGTTCATTACTGTAGATCTTCTCCCAGAATATACTTCTCACCTTGAATGACCCATGTGTTGAATTTTAACTAAGGGAACCCATGATAGCGAGTCTGTCATGATGCTGGCTTTTTTTTTCTTCTTCCCCTCTCCAACTCTTAAAAGCCTTTTATTATAGGACTGCTTAAGGCATTCTTCAATTAGCATGTGCTGTATTGTGGCTGGAACAGCTGTTTACCATTTAATAAAGCGTGGCATAATTTATTTTCAGAGTCTAGGAACCGTCTTTGCTATTACACCAGGGGAGAAACACAGTAACTGCATTGTTCACAGCACAGATGAAAGAACTATAGACTTTATTATATGACCTCATAGAACTATTAACTTACCCCCCCACACTTTTATTTCAATATGTATTTACCTGACTGTGCATTGATTTCTTACCCAGAGGTTCTACATTCTCAGTCACCTCTGGGGCAAAATGAAAAATGTCTGTGTTTTATGTCCCTCACATTAGGCAGCTAATTATATATTTGTACCTTAATTCCCTTCCCTTCCCCCATCTCCAGGTGCAAACTCGGTATATGCACCACTAAGACCTTGCTCCTTAGTCACTGGAGAAACAATAGAGTTGTTGGGAAATGGTAGGAGCTTGGCTACTGCTCATTAGGGGTCTTTTTGTTCATTTAGATCCTTTTCTAAAGGTCCCTCCTTCCTTGTTTAGCATTTTTGTGGGGGGGTCGAGATTGAATCTGAAATGCACCTTAGAAGAATCTCTGTTGAGTTCTGCTTCCTCCACAACAGTGTGGAGCTGTATGCGATCATAGGGCAAGTGACAAACTCCCCATATCCATGCTGGAGGTGGCACTGGTTCCCTCCTAGGAGGGTCTGCAGGTCATCTGCACCACCCGACATCAGTTGGGTGGCATTACCACAAGGACAGATGGCTGCTGTGTAAAGCAGTGTCCTTGTGGCAGGAGAGCATGACTCTTTTGTAGGCACCATAGTGAAGGTCATCCCTGAAAGGGCCTCGACCCCAGCCTCTTCCCAGCAATCTTGTTGAGTTACCACGGAACTGTCTTTGAGAGCATTCATTCAGGTAAGGAGAAGGGAGGGCAGGTGGCAAACAGAGCCCAGCAATGCTTTGTCACAACCAAAAGGTACAGGTACAGCCTCGAGTGATGTCCATATTGTGCAGCACATGGCACAAAGCCCTAAAGTAGCTTCCATGTCTGGACACAGCGTAGACACATCGAAGTGGCAACACAAGGGGCTAGTTAGCTGGGACACGAACCTCGTTAGCCCCACTGGAGTGCTACACAGCCACAGCCACAGCACTTTGCCAACCCTGAACTGCACCAGTTAGACCTACCTGCCAGTTAGCTGGGAACCAGCTTGGGATATTGCCTTCTTATTATTTGAGTTGGGGCATTAAATTTGTTTTTAAGTTGCTTGAGTTTGACAATGAAAATATGTCAGCTGAGTGTCTGCAAATTTTTAGATTCAGCCTGTGCATGTAGATGGATTTATATGCATGATTTAAAGTAAAGCATGTGTAGAAAGATGAAGTTTATATGGTTGCTTTGTAGAAATGGATGTAATATTGATGTTGACTTTACTGGTAGAAGTTTAAGGATGTCACGATGCATGAGTGGTGGTGCAAAGCAGAGCCCTGAGTGCATTGGGAGGTCATTTTTAACTTGAATTTATTTCCACAGTATCAGGCATAGATCATTGTGTGCTGTGCACAATCATCCATGCTTTTCACCTGAGTCAATCAGAGTGGTTAAAGAAAATTTAAAATGAAACAAAATTGTAACTTGATTAAAAGCAGACAGTAAATTAGGCCAGAATACCCCTTAAAATTGCATTTTAGCTTTAAACCGAAAGTTTGATGATCTGACTGCATGACTGAAAGGACAGGGTAGCAGACTGTGACATAAACGATGTAGCTATATTTGCTCCTACCATGAACAAGGGGTTTTTAAAGTTGTGTGATTTAGGCTTCAGAGTTAACACTCCATTGACCAAACAACAAAATTCCCACCTCCTACAGCTTTTTCAAACTATAGATATAGAAAAGTGGTATTACATCCATAATGGCTGGTCACGCTTCAATTTTTTTCGAGCCAAAATTAAGGCCGGTAATACTTACTTGAAATGAAAGCTTAGATTGTTTCACAGAACGCAAATAACCTAATTAGGGAAGGATATAGAAGTAAATCTATATTTTGTTTTGAATGTCTGGTTTGGAGGTGTTTGAAAATGGAATTCATCCATGTCAACTTTACATAAAGAATTCTTTCACGCAGTCTGCACAGAAAAAAAAGGCTCAGTTTCATGAACTTCAGAAGACGCGGGACAGAGTTTGGCAAACAGCTTGCTCCACGCAGATGGAACAGACTGGAGGTCTGCACTAAGGAGACCAGCTCAGCTATGTTAAATTACAGTCCACAGTGATGAGGGCAGCACATAAAGCCTACGTGCAAAAAGACCAACAAAAACCCCTGCATCGGACTTCAGCTTATATACAGTTACTTTCTTTTATGATAGTTGTGTACGATGTGAGAAACAGCAGCTTCACCTGAGAGAGGTTTGCTCCTGCTGTTTTGCAGATACCCGAGTGCTAAACATCACACACAGCCCAACTGAAGCCAGATGGGATTGCTCACGTACCCAGGTTAGCTAAACATGCATGCAAACCACACTCAAGACGAGTAGTGTGTGACTGCACTGCCAGGCTCCAGCCAGGCTCTACCGTCGCGTTTCCATCTGCCCACGGTCCAGCTAGCAACTTAAATTCTGAGCAGCAAAGGCCCTAGAGATGTCCTGCAGCCCATCCTCGGGGAAGTGGAGCTGTGTTTGTAGGTGGCACATGTATCCTTACAAAGCAGCGTTAGAAATAGCAGCGTGCTTCCAACGTCAAGTTAATGCTTCAGTGTCTGAGTTTGCTTTTAAAATAAAATGAAGGGTACTGAGGTGAAAAGGTTTCTCTGCTCTAGCTTGGCAATACTAACCCTCTTTCCACAGCATTACCAAACAAGGCAAACACTGAATCAGCCTTTGATTTTAGCAGACATTTAAGCATGCTTCAGCAATTGTGGTTGAACGCCTTCCTTAACACGCTTAAACTAACCGGACTGCTTTGTTTTACTTTCTTTTTCTTCATCTTTTTTTTTTTGCAGTATCTAAAATCAGGGACAAGGTTTAAAGCTAATTTGGATAGGCATCTAAACCACGTTATCTAACTGCTCCCATGTTGTGTCACTTGGGATTTTACATTTTTTCAATTCAGTGCCCAGAGAGATGAGCTCTCGTGGAAATTTGGCCGCCTCACCTGCAGCTGGGAAGCACTGGAAATCTCCCTGAAGGCTCAGTGCTTTGATCTGTTTGCAACCAAGTAGCATTCCCCTCTTTTGACACCCCAGTTTTGTCAAGAAAAGATTTTAAAAGAGG
>WUAM01000203.1:2585049-2602727 GCA_024336885.1 Actenoides hombroni
GCAAAACCAGCGTTTCATATTGTTCTTACAGTATTTTATACTTCTACTCCTGATGTGACTATATATAGTTTACAGCCTCATTTACTTTAATGTGCTACCTGAATAACATAATCATAGCAATAACTATGGTATAGGGTTGTAAGGTGCACGAACCGCTAATGCTTTCTGACGATTTAAATGACTTGTTCATAAAATGTTCTTTTAATAATAGTGGTAAAGCTTTTAGCACTACATGTCAAAAATGCGAAGAATATTGGCTTTTTCAAGTGTTATTTCTTTTCTAGCTAAAGTGTGTTTTAATAATAAATAGCACCGAAAGCCAAGGTTATGTGGCTCTCGTCTGTACGGCAGGATCCAAGCAGAAGACTCTTCCTGTGTATGCAAACAGCTTGACCTCTGTCTGCGCAGTTATGTAACATCACTAATGTGTTTACTATTTCTGTGTTTAGTTTAACAAGTTGTTTCTTTTATCAAGAAAGGTCAGTATAACCTGCGGGGAAAAAAAATAACATCCCAATAGGTGCAATGTTAGGCTGTCACTGCTTCGTAAAGCTCTCTCTGGCAAAAAGGACTATGGAAATTGGACAGACTTCTACCACCAAAGATCAGCCTTTCCAAAGGGATGTGGGCTGGGAAGTCAACCGAAGGCCAGGCAACTGCTGGGGAAAAAAAAAAAAGACTTTAAAAAAAAATAAACTAAAAAAAAGTGTGGTTTTCTTTTCAGTTAAGCATCTTCAGGAATATTTCTTTCTGTATCTCCAGGTTATTTGGCGTTACAGGAAACTGTGCTGCCTGCAGTAAGCTCATACCTGCTTTTGAGATGGTGATGAGAGCAAAGGACAATGTTTATCACCTGGACTGTTTTGCATGTCAACTTTGTAATCAGAGGTAAGAGAATTTCTTGGGTCTGTTCCATAGGCTAAGTGCTAATTCGGCACTGGTGTGGGCATACTTTCAAGAGAAGAGGAAACATCTACCAGTAGTGGAAACCCAAGATTGAGATTAAGACCCGGATACTTTTCCTGGGACTGATACAGAACACCTTGCGTGACCTTGGCCAGAAAACTTTTTGTGCCTCAAATCCCACATCAATAAAAAAGAATAATGTTACTTCCTCTCCTTCAAAAGGCTGTCTGTCAAATTTAATTAATTAATATTTATAAAGGACTTTGGGATCCTTTTCTGCAGAAGAGCATAGCAGAGCCATTTGTCATTATTACATTAATTTCACTGGAATTCCTAATTTTTATGACATATATTTCTTTCAAAGCACGTGTTGTTTCTTCCTGTTGCCAGAACTGTAATCATTTAAGTTTCAAATATGTTGTTCCCCCCATTTTCTCTGTAGCAGCATTGGACTTCTTATGCCATGTTTTTATTTCCGTATCCTAACCGTAGGTTAGAAGAGTCCCAAGGATCCAAACCTGATGTTTTGTTCTGAAGCATCACCTATATGGTGCAGTTGTGGAACAAATGTCAAAAATGGTAAAACTGTAATGACTGAATTTTCCAGAGGTGAATACAGCCGAGTGTATAGCAACAAGGAGAGCTCTGGTTCTGACTCCACGAGAGCTGCTAGCAGCTCTGCCAGAGACTTCTACGAGGTCTGGGAAATGAGAGAACCAATTATGTCTGCTCTGTAATGCACCTATTATTTTCAGTTATTTTTTAGGTATTACATGATCCTAGTTAGAGTTTTATAGCATTCAGATTTTTTTTCATCTTCAGATGGGAAGGAACACAAGATGTACGTTTCTAGGGAAGTAACGAAAAATTAGGAAAATAGTCTAGCAGGACAAAGTTAGATACAGCTCTAAATAAGCTTTGCTAACTCACCTTGTCCTACAGTGTATTATTTTGTAACACTGTAGTAATTTAAAAATCAAACATCCCTAAAGAACCATAAAACGTACAGCTGCTAATAAGTGTAGCACACTACAATTATGCTCTTTAAAAAAAGCCAAATTGACCTTTTTCATCATGTTGCATGGGAAATTAAAATACCAGGCAAGTAATAACCAGTGCTTAAACTATATAATAATGCAAAGTAATTATAGGTTCTAATGCTATTTAAAGTCCTATATCAATTTTGTCTTGCCACAGAACTAAGAGGCTGTATTCTGAGAAAGGCAGGCAGAGCTTCCCGTGGTACTCACTTAAGTAAGACACATGCAGGCTCCTAGGTTTCTTTTCTTAAACCATTCACATCTCTGTTTTTTTCAATCCATGGTTCTAGTATCATTATTAAAGCACCTAATATATTTCTGTTGTTCGCTTCATTTATTACATGCCATAATGGGGCTGCATATCTTTAGTGTTGGTTATGCACAATTAGCACTTAGTTATTGTCTTGTCACTTCAGCCCATACAAGACAAACTTCTTTAATGTAAGAAGTCAGCTAATCTTCATCAGTCAAGCAAAGCAGACAATGTTTGTTACCCTGAGTGCAAAAGATTTTCATCATAGTTAGCACTCTTGGAGCTAGGGAAGTGAACTTTCTTTTCCTCCCCCTGCAAAAGCAACACCGTTATGATTATTTTTAATACTCCTTTTTTTTTTTTTTTATCATTACAAGTGTGAACTAACGTATAATTTCACTTTGCAGCTAATATACATCATACTGTGCCCTAGGGCCACTGATCCCCCTGGAAGAGTGCTGTTAGGTGCTTCTGAAACACAGCTTTCCTGGAATATTTAATAATTCTTAGCCTTGTCATTCCTGAGCCTTCAATCTAGTCTTTTATTTGATTTTTACTTTGCATGTAGTTTGGGCAAAGGGTTGCTGAAACAGTCTTACAGTCTTAGGCTGGGAACAAAAGAAGTGGTTTACCTCAGGTGCAGCCTAGTTCATGTAGTCAAAACAGGCAGCTCCAGAAGTTTCAGAAATTTCAGAAATTCTCAAAAGTGGCCCTAATCTTGATTATATTTCAATAGCTCTCATGGAGCCTAATAAAACAGACTGCCTGAGGGTATCTTTCTTTCTCACAATTTGGTGCTAGTGGCACTCTGAAGAAGTAATTTTGTTGTTTCTTTAATAATAAATCCTATTTCATGGATGCTCCAACATAGCTCTTCTGTGGTTCCTATGGCATAACATCACCCTGACTACATTATCTCATTAATAAATAGCTTTAAGTCTTCTGGTTTTTATTACTCGTATAACAATAAACCCCAGAAATGCTAGACACCTGACCCATCACCAGTTTTGGAGGCTTTTTTATATCTGCTACAAAACCACTTTTCTTTTAAACAGAATAATCTTGTCAATCACCATGCCATTAATAATTTCTGTTGTCCTTCCCAGGATTGTTTTTTTCTTCCTATAGTTAAGCTAATCAAAACCAAACAGCAGATTCTGAGTGAGGATGGACTTTATAATATAGACAGCAGCTTAATTTTCTTTCTTTATTCCATGCTGCCCCTTGGTACGCAAAATAATATTATTGAGGCTCTTTTAGATCTGTTCTTTCCTTTCACTCCATGTGAATGCTTAACTGTCCCTAATGTGGAATTTATTTATCGAAGAGAATTTTTCTATTTAAAAATACATCAGCCATATCCAAAGATCACCAACAGAGGTAACAAGGCTCACCAGCTATTGCAAGACCTGTATGTTTGAACTTCTTCTCCACCTTCACTTTTTCCTCCACCATTAAATTTTAAATCCTTGGGGTCACTCTTTATACCAGTAAAAGAACAACATGTCTGGAGTACTAGTGCAGAGTATATAATGCTCTCTCTTTAGGTCTATATTCCATACTTTCAGTTATCATCTACCATTTAGGTTCTTTCCTAACAGAATATGTGCAGTCCATGCTCATGAGTAGACTAAATCGTTTCTTCAGTTTGCATTACTTTGCCAACACTGAATTTCTTCTGACATTCTGTGCCTGGTTGCTCCTTCCAGTCCCTTCTGCCTTCCAGGTTAGCTAATAATGACATTAACTCGTATCACCCCGATGCTTGGGGCAGCCCATCCTTCCTGCTTGCTATTGCACGGCCCTCCTATTCCTCCACGATTGGCTTTGTTATTTTTGCATATCTACAACTCACCATCCAGCTCAAGTCTCGGCGTGGTTGGTTGTTAGACCCCCTTGATTTCAGGGGACTTTTGTTCGGGCCATAAACTCAATCTCTGAACTAACTGATAATGTGCCTGTCTCCTTTTACTGGCCTCCTGAAGGCTATGTTTTCAGCTTGAGAAGAAAAATGCATCGTCTCACATACTGTATTCTAGGAAGACAGACTGTAGACAGAACTGTAGACATAGACAGGACTGAAAGAGGTCTCCTGGGCCACCAAGCCTAGTCCCCTGGTGACAAATAGGCACTGTCTTGTATTTTTCCTTTCATAAAGATATTCGGCTCCAGGATCTAATTGCTGCATCCAGACAGGTTTTGACATATTTTCCCCATTTTTTCTTGATACTGATGCTTGAAGCTGTAGGGATTTTGTGAATACCAAGCTCTGCTCCTAGCCTAAAGGTTTTAGCATCCCCTTATCTTTCATGTCTCTGTCCAGCTTACTCCTAATTTGAAGTTCTTCCATCTCCTAAATACCTGCAGAGCTTAGTGAGAGTCATCTTAATGGTGTGAGCGCTCACCTTTCTTCTCTGTAAACATATTTAACTTCTCCTCAGAAGCACTTCACCTCACACTGACAGTAGCCTTAATATAGTTAATTACTGCAGAAAATTCAAAGCTAAAAAAAATATATAAAAGGAAACCACTGGAAAAATAAACTCGTAAACAGACACTGCCTTTCCCACTTTGTCAGGTTGCATGTGTACGACTAGCAAAATCAAGTGGAAAACCTTGCGAGTGGGTTCAGCTGTATCTCTGCTTGACACTTTTGGCTACAGCGATGATGTCAGTCTGCCTTCGGCTTTCCCACTTTCCAGAGTCTCTGTGTTCTTCCTTGCAGTCTCTGTCGGCTGCTTTAGCAGCTCTTTCCATACTTCTGCAGTATTTTCTCTCTGCTGTTTTGAAGTCAACTCAGGGTATGTCTTAAACCCCCCACCTGCTATCACTGAGGGGTGTTTAAATCATCCTTCTTCTACACTTCCAGACGGAACGACTTTTATTTGAATGGAAACTGGACTGAAAATGGTTACACACTCATTCAAATCGCTGTCCTGATGTAGCTGTAAACATTTACCTCCAGTATAAACAGTAAAGTGCCCACACAATGCTGCCTTTGTTCTCTGTCAAGTGGAGGGGAGGGAATGCAATGCCAGGGACGTCCTTATTTCAAACACCAACATCAGATTTTTTTTGTATGGGTGGTCGTTTTATAAACTCAGAAGAGCTGAATACTGTTTATTTTTTATTGAGTGTCTCTAAATTCGGAATAAAAATTAATAAATTTTTCTGTGCTTGCTTTTGAAAAAGATAGTAAATGAAAAGCACACCAAGTTGAGGATTGTCGTAAGTTAAACCAGGATTCTGTGTGTATGCATGCTACATCATACTGGTAAAAATGGACAAACCCAGGCACAGCTTCCACTTTCCAGCCTCGAACAATAAATGGACGTTTTGACAGAACCCTAGAAGTAGTAAACCACAGCTGTGGACTGATGAACTGTGATGTAAAAGAGCAGCTTTGTACTCTTCGCGATGCACGTAGATTAAACATTAATTTGAGTTATACCGGAAACTCAAAGGAGCTTTAGAAAAAAGAGGAAAGGAGGAAAAGCAGAGGACAATTTACATCACTGAGTGCACAAAGCAGAGGAGAGGGGTGTGGTATATCTGAGCTTTCTTTATCCTGGAGGAAATCAATCAAATGCTTCCAGATTTTGTTTCCTTTCTACAACAACAAAGATCTGACATTACCAGAGGAGGCACTTTACCCACACAGCCATCTTTCTTCCCAGCATTATTTCTCTTAAGAAGTCTTTGGTACCTTGACATACGTCCTATACATCAGAGAAGATGATAGACAGCAGTAAGATCCCCTTAAATATCTGTTCTGAACAATGAAAAAGCTATTTCTCAAAATGGAAGTTTTATACTTGTGACTAGTCTAGGCACACCTTCCCCTTCTAAACAAGGTGATAACAGAGGTAATTTTGTAATATAAATGGCCTTGCTTTTGCCATTATAAAATAGGACAGGAGTTCTAGGATGTAGGTTAATTATAATGGTCATTCTACTAATGTCACAGTCGTGTCAAAAGTCGTATTATCAATTTATGGTGGTAAGTCCAATCTGGCATGTTAATGCAGCCTATTGTATATTTGTTCACGTTCATTTTGCATGCCTATTAAATAAATTGGGTGAGGGTTTGAGGGAAGGCTGAAGACTACCATCTGTCTGCTAGAAGAGTAATAGTCTTGTCTCATTATATACCCCTAACCCAGTGGCATCCCAATATGCTCCTTGACTCCATTTGATATACGTGCCCAAATTGTGCCCTGATTTACGTTCTATGGCAATGCCATAAAAAACAAAACAAAACCAAGGAAAAGAACCAAAAAAAGCCTACAACACTTGCTGGAGGTGGAAGGCTAGGCCTGAATTTACCCTTGCATTTTAAAGCTGAGCAAACTTGAAATCCTGGAGAGTACAAAACCAAACTGAAATCATTGCAAGATTTAGCTCTTTGACTTCAGATGAGGCTAAAAATGCTTTTGAGAGTTAAATAAGGTTGATAATGTGGATGGCCAGAATTTACCATACTTCATCCATTCACTTGCCTTGTCTTGTTGTTCGTGGGAGCTAGCATGCCATGCTTATGTTTTTCACCTGGTGCTAACCTCTTTGTCACCTAATGAGTGCATAATTCACACATTTAATACCCAGGGGCACGTGCAAGCCTCACCGTTAGCCTTTGCCAGTGCGTTTCGTTCACTGAACTTGCACAACATGAAGACGACTGTAGGATTTGGACTGTAAGTATTGCAAGTAACAGGTTTCCCCCCAGGTAGAGAGGATCACCCCCAGCATGGGGATGCAGTCCCAGATGAACCCAGAGGGTGTTTGACCCTCACCACCCAGGTTAGCTCACAGCCAAGCGTGTCTAGACAGGCCACTGGCAGCCTCTCCGCAAGACAGCTGTGTACTCGGAAGGTAAATGATTTGTGGAACTGTGTATGTTTAAAGCCACTCATGCATAAAGCTGTCAACTGCCATGTAGACATAGGTAGAACATTTCTGGCTCAACATATTAACATAGCAAAAGCAAAAGGCATTGACACTTTTTATCGGGAAAGGCATCCTGACTCCCTCGTGTCGCCGATGTAGTTTAATTCAAACTGTGGCACTACTCTGAGGGCTGAGAAATACAACCCTTCAGCCAGGATCTGGATGCAAGCAATGCTGCAAGAAGACACACGTGGAAGTATTGCTGTGCAAGTGAATTGCACTTCAAGAGCGTGTTTTTCATTTACTAAATATTTAAAACAAATTAGTCCGCTAGGCTCTGTATGACGCTGGAACAGAAAGGAATACATAGCTGAAAACCACTGACAGTTCAGAGTTAGTGCTTTCTGCTGGGTTTGTGTCTCCCACTGGTGTCTGGCCCTCAGGGACCAGTGTGCAATAACCCTCTGGTGTGGTGGTCACTGCTTGCTGGCCATCCCCAGCTCAGACCCCATCAGTAATCCTTAGGCCGACTGTAATGCAGTGACTGCTGCGTCCCCTGCTTTAGCCCACATTAATCTGTATATTCCTTTAAGAGAAACTAAGAAGGATTGGTTTATTTATTTTTTTTTTAAGGTGACTTCTTTGGGAAAAACTTTTCCATATTAGGCCTAGTTATGACTCCTTTACCTAGTCTGGTAAAATGCACAAAAGGTTTGTTGTCGGCACTGTCGTCGATTAGACAAAAGTACAAAGGATGGAAACTAGAGAAACTGCCAAGGAACTTGGTTCTTTCAAGAGTTCTGCATTTCAACACACCTACTGAAAATATTTTTCTGTTGTTGGTAGCCAAATACACCAGGACTGGGGTGGGAAGGGTAGCAGGAACCTGTAAATTCTATAAAAGAGTCTAGACCATAAATAACTTAAAGATTTGGGGATCATTCCATAATCTCTATGTTCAATCAGAAGCAGCAGCAGGCAGTAATCCTACAGAAAAAAAAAATAGTCCACAAATAAACAAACCAATTTTCCTTTAAGAGCAGAGCTAATTCTTTTCAATCCACTTTTTTATTACACTATTTTCCCTCTATCTATTTAGCTAGCATAAGGATAAATTTCCAAAGCTACCCAGTTGGAAAATAAATGGGTTCACTGTTTGTCTAGCATTCCAATCTTCACAAATGTAAATCAGTCCAACTGCTACTCATTTAAACCTCCAACTTCACAAAACATTAAAGGACTGCTTTCAATACACAATTTAATCTGTGACAATTCACCAAGATTTCTGCTCGAACATCATTAGAAATTGACTATCTGATAAAGAGAGACCACTATCAGAGGTCAGGCAGGTCAACCTGCGTCATTTACGGACTTTTACTGGGTCAGCTACAGCAGGCACCACTATTTGAAGGTTAAATTGTTACAATTAAATACATATACAGCTATTCCCATAGCTGCTCCGTTGTTAAATCTACCGTAAACAACACAAGCATTTATATCTGACCCTAATTGTGTCCACGATGTCACCGTTTGGAAATTAGACAAAAAAGGACATTATAATCCGTTACACATTAAACAATACTTTGTGCAGTGAGATCCATAATTAGCTGGTAGAAACTGGTTTCATTTGTTCCTATCAGTGTTAAGGGGTTCATTTAGGTTACTTTCTTTCATTTTAATTGGAATAGCGTGAGCAGTGCCTCCCAATATATTTTATAGCTGGAGAGTTCACTATAAACAAAGGCACGTAACCCTGCCAAGGCAGTCACTAGGGAAACTCTTTCTCTGTGCATTGGCCCTATTCACTTGCTCCCCAAGTATCTTCAAGAAGACTGGCGTTGTCGAGGGGAAGGGTTGAGGGGGGGTGTCAGTGAAGAGCCTTCTTATAGTTAAGCATATTGCTTAGCTGGGAAATCCTACTTGCCTCCAAGTTTGAAGCCAGCCAGCCAGGGGCATTACCGTTACGTGATTTTTTCCTGCTCATGGGAGAAAATCAAATGAAATATAACGTTTTGTAGCAATCGTATCATTCTGATGCACATAATCGTGTAACAAGGTAGGTACACTGATACCTCGAGAGAGAGAGTAGTTAGCTGAGTAACTAAATTTATAATCAGCTCCTACAGGAAAAGAGAAAAAGGTTTCTCTGCATACCTGCCTGTGTGTCTCTTTTTTGCGCCAAAATGTATGTAGAGCTGTGCGCACGCTAGAAACGGCTCTCAGAACTCCCTTCTAGTAACTGGAATGGAACAAGAGATTTGCACGAGACAAAGGTAACTTAACTCAGATGACGTTCCCACTGCATACGATCACTTTGTCTTCCTTCTTTTTCATTTGCGTGAAAGCAGGACATCTACTTTTCACTTGACTGGGTAGCCTGGGATATTTACTCTGTTTTATCTGTGTGCTAGCGGCCTGATCCAAGACTCCCGCGGTCTTTGGTGGGCTTTGAATGAAATCTTTGGCCGGGGAAGCAAAAGCGCTTGAAAGCAGCAGGTTTTGTTGAAAGCACAGGATTAATTCTGAGACCAGACTTTCACGTATGTGCACACGTGGCCGTGCGCGCTCGGGCAGGCCGCAGAGGCGTGAGCCGTGCGGTCAGCACGATAGAATCGTGGACAACTTGTACAATCCTTACGTGTGAGATCGTGTGATTCCTCCTGAAACTACAGGGTTTTTCTTCTTTATTATTGTAATTTCAGATTTTGCGTTGGAGACAAATTTTTCCTGAAGAACAACATGATTCTGTGCCAGACAGACTATGAGGAGGGTTTAATGAAAGAAGGTTATGCACCCCAGGTTCGCTGATCCGATGCCACATCATTGAGAATACAAAGCACTATGTTCTTTTATCTTTTCTGCTCAACATGTATATAAGAAATGACACAGGAACCTACTGAATAGCATAGATATAGGGAGACAGAATGGTTGCGTGAAATAAAAGGCGGACTGCATCTGTATGTAGTGAAAATTGCTCCAGTTCAGAGTTGAATGTTAATTAAAAAGGTACTGTACATAAAGCTGGATTCTTTTTGCTTGCTCTTGGGGTTTTTGGTTCGTTCGGTTTGTTTTGTTTCTTTTTGTGTCATTTGGCATGAGATGTTTATTTTGGACTATTGTATATAATGTATTGTAATATTTGAAGCACAAATGTAATACAGTTTTATTGTGTTACTATTTGTGTTCCTGTTTGCTTCTTTGTATTGTTGCATTTAGTACAATCAGTGTCTAAACTTACTGTATATTTATGCTTTCTGTATCTACCAGCTATTTTAAATGAGCTGTATCTTTCTAGTAAAAAAGCATTAAAGAGCAAATCCCAACCATTATGCTACACTTAGAGCTTAAGAATACTGTTTACATTAAAACTATTTAGAAAACTAATACCTAGCAGCACCTGCTGCTAATGATGCTGTGGTTAAGGGTCTATCAGCACTTCTGTTATAAGCCTCTATTTTTCAGGGGTTAAGCATCTGCTGGTTAATTGCATAGATTTTCCTCAAAGAGCACTTTTATTTTACTACAAAGTTTTGAAAAACAAATCTGACCGGTTTGGGATATATTAGAAAAGGTGCGAAAGTTAATGATTCTGGGTGCTGCTTTTGTGCCCCTCAGGCATTCAAAATGCCTGGATTTGATTTTTAATTTAGCTGGAAATTAAGCCCTAATGCAAACCAGTGCCTCTGGGTATCTTATTTTATATATATATATATAAAATATATATGTTATTTTTCTGAAATCATTTAATTTGGGGGGAGAGGAAAGGGAGAGGACTTCTGATTATATACATTTAAAAAAATTTCTTACAATTTGAGGAGTCTCTCTCTCTCTCTCTCCTCTTTTCTTTTTCTTTTTTTTTTTAATCAGGGCTTAACCCTAATGTTTTCTGGGGCTGTGTCCTCAACAAACCCTGGAAAAATAGTGAAAGTAGAAGGCACTGTAAACAGCCCCCTCTGAGGGTCTATTTACGTTAAGGAAATGACCCCGAGCTGACACTAGGAGAGTGACTGGTTACTAATTACCCACCTCAGTGAATGCTGAAGGTAATTTAAATGCCAGTGCAGATGGGACAAAACTTTTAAATACCAATACAAAAAGTGAGAGCTACCACACTTGACTGCACCAGGTACTTTTCCGCACACGCCAACATCCTACAGGTTTGTTCCATCAATACTGGCAATTAAAACCCTTTTGACAGAGGTGGAGTCACTGCTGACAACTACTGTTGGCAATCGGTCCATTTCCTAGGAGAGGTGGACCTCTGTTTTTAAAGCCATGAAGCTATTGCATCAGCAGGATATCCCTAAGTGCTCGTGCCCCTGACAGAGCTTACAGTTGTTTGGCAAAGGGAAGCGGGATGAATGTTTAAAAAGTTGTTAAATGCATATTTAATTCTTCTTTCTTTGCCACTGTATTCTAGCTCATTGGGAAAACAGCCTGCATTTTAAAAAGTAACACTCAGAAGAAAAAAAAAAGAAAAAAAAAAAAGAAAAAAAGAGAAAGAAAAAAAAGAAAAGAAACAAAGAAACCCACTATATCCTATCTTGGTATGAAGCTGAGCTCTTATTTTTATTTAGACTAAGAACCCTCACCTCTGCTCAAGTTGAGTGCTGTCCTTCCCTGCTCTCCCTGTCCTGTTGTGCAGTTCCAACATGGTTTTCCAGGGGATGGGGAAAGGAACTTTGTAATGCAGGGGGGCAATTGCTCTAGCGTTTGTTTGGAGTACACTGCACAGTGGCTTGACTTTGATATGGACATTTCGTTCTAATGACTATTGTTACAGTGTGGTTTTGTTTCTGGCTGTGAACCCTTTTAAAAATAAGCATGGCTCACAAAACTTTACTTTGACTCATACGGGACCAGTAAGAAATGCAACGACTCCTCAGGCTGCTCTTGCTAATTAGAAGAAATAGCTCCACATAGTTTTTCAAATTAAATTTAGCTCTATTTTGTGGACTATCTTCCTTCCTAACCTTGAGCATGTCTCTCGTCCACTTCCTTCCACAGTCCCTTAATGTCTTTGGGATAATGAAGCAGTTGATGTCAGAGGTACTATTAGGCTCTTCCAGATCTACTTGAAGTGCAATAAACAAGTTGTCCTTTCCATGAAGGTGAGGATGGCCAGAAAGGGAAGAATCGTATTATCTTATTTTGACTCCAATTTCAATTTTCTCCTCCAGCCTCTGTCATATCTTTAAGTTATAAACCAGAAAGATCTTTCAGTTACAAGCCAGAAAGATCTCTCTTCCACTATCCACTAGTGGACTACAGAGTGGATAGAAATCCTTGATTCAGAAACAGGGCTGGGAAACAGGAAAGAAGGGACCTTGGTTCTGTCTGAGACTTGCTGTAAGCTTGGGCAAGTCACTCAGCTTCTTCCGTGCCTCAGTTGCCCCCGTCTGCAGACCGGGGCTAATGCATACACTGCTTTTGTAAAGCATTTTTGGCTCTTCAGAAAACCAAGAGCTACGCATGCAAATGTTACTAGTAGCATCAAGACATTCTGGGAGAAGCAGAGCATTCACATGTGCAGCAGGTAACCACAGATCTGAGGTAGGAGAGCACCAAAACTAACCCGTGGAAGGCTTTGTTGGGGATGAAGTCAACTGCACGCTAATAGTGCTCTAGATGCTGAAGTGCTCTCCCCTCACCACAAAGTGCCACTGCTAAGCTCTCTGTGGGGTAAATGAAGAGAGTGGAATGGGAAAATAGTGGCTTATTGTTATGTGCCATGTTACTCATCTGTGCGTGTTTCGTGACACGCTCCAAGTGGGGAAAAGGAGGGTGGTCCTGCTACGGAGAAAAAATAATCTCACCACTCTATGATGTAATTGATGTAAGGATAAAGGAATGTTGATATGCTAGTCTGAAGTGCTACAATGGTACAGCGTTGCTTTGAGCACTTTAAACTCATACATCTTATTCACATACACGTTTGTATGTAGAGGATACAGTATAAACTCAGATTTGACGTAAGTCAAAGATCAATTACACATTTTCCTGTATTTCAAACTTCCATCTTGCCTGGCTGTTAAAATAATAACTGGGAGTTGAAATATTTAATGGAAACATTTACAACTCCAATAAAGTATAATATCATAAGACAATATTGAAGAGAGATTATCTGCCAGGTTGCTTTATTGATCTTTTTGACAGAGGCTTAGACCATTCCTTTGGGTTGCTTTTAGTTAACTACCTTAGGCTTCCTTCTCCATCAACTGTGTGTGTCAACATGCTCTGTCTACATACAGCAAAATATTCTGCTAGTGACCATTGCTCAGTGTATGCTCATTTGCCAGGCAGTAATGCTTCCACTTGTATCTCCTACCTTTAGGATATTTTATCTCTATCTGTACAAATCTCTAAGTCTAGCCAGACAAAACTGATAATAACAATCATTTTAAAAAAAAAAAAACAACCATTATTCTTATGTTGCTGGGTTTTAAGCCACACAGAAAAGTACAAATCATCAAACCTTTCTTTTCAACTGTAGAAAGCTCCTGTGCCACCCATAACCTGCTGTGTCTGTTAACTGCCACGACTGGTGGTGAATCAAGACAGCCTGGATTCTGCAGCAGCAGTGACCAGGGCTAAAAGTTTATCTGTTGCATAATTGTGTTTTTATCTCGCTTAACATATTTTCTGAGTTTGTTTGGTGGTTTTTTTTGTTTGGTTGTTTTTTTAAGCACACCTTCTTGTCTCTTCCTACCCTTCCAAAATGCTCCAATTTATGCTCATGTAATGTAAATAAAGAAAAATCATTCAGCAACCCCTCAAATGTTCCTAATTGCCTACAGATAAGATGACTTGAGGAAAACAGATTGAAAAGTGGTCAGTGAGAAGGGAGACTATGGGGAAAAAATCCAAAAAGCCCAGGGACTGTGGCAAGGTTTCGCCTGTACAGAGAAAATACTTTCAAGGCTTTTTTTAAACGTAATATACAGCAGCTTCTTATAATTTTCTCAGCAGTAAGTAGTTTACAGTCATCTGTACCTAGAACAAATCTTGTCAAAAATGAAGGTCTGTAGTGATTGCTGGGTATAATTTTATACATTTAGCTGATTCTTCTGAAAGCTTCCACTGTGCTGCTGTTGTCAGACTAAATTATCAATTTAGCCATTTGTTGTTTAATGAATAAAAAACTCCTATGGCATTGGAGATGTTGTGGTTTCAATAAAGCAAAAGCTTTAACAACTCAATCTACAGAAAGCAAAGTGTGTACTGTATATAAGAACAGTGTTTTTATTCTTTTAAATACCACTTTAGATAAAAAATGCCAATTACATATTCACTTAATACATTTCTCCTACTTCAGTCCAATGATGCAGACCGAACCTGTTTACTGTTCAGTACCTTGCAAAAGGAAACCAAAATGCAGTATGTGCAAGGTAATAGGCCATTAGCACAAACGTGCTCCCAGTAAAAATCTTTTGTGTAGGCACCCTTTCTAGAAGCTGCCAATTGTGGGTGATAGAAGTATTATAGAGGAAGTGATTTTAATACTATTGAAGGCATTAAAAGCTGGAGAGTATCTGTTTAAAGCCTTAAAGTAAGGGTTGCATGTATCTAATACCTTTTAAAATGCCCTTCTGCTGATTTATATTCATCCTGAACCTGCTAATAATGAGTATACATAAGCAAATACCATCTTCCACCTATTCAGCATGTCACTGGTATGAAAGCCCCAGAAAATATCTCACGTAATCAGTGTGTTCAGAGAGTTATCTAGCACAAATTACTCATTAACTCAATAGCACATAATAAAAAAGAACATCAATTAATTAATGAGTCACCCTCAGATCACTTTGATTACAACACAGCTCTGTTGAAACAGCAGTTATAAATGGAGCTGCCTCTCTTTATTCATTGTTTGCAATTGGCCCATTATTTTGCAGAGACCAGTGTCATATTTAACACATGCCTGCAGGTAATTGTGTGATTAGTTTCATAAATGCAGATGCAGAGGGAGAACGCGGAGCGTCTCGCTCCGCGGCGGAGTCAGGAGATGCAGGAACGCCGCGTACCTCCTGCCGCACGCGGTGCGGGCAGGCCTCGGCGGCACCTGGGAGGCCAGCCTGCCTCCAGACTGCAAGCTCTTAGTGACTGGGACACTCAGAACTAGTCATACTGACCTCTACTTTGAAGATCTCAAAGCCTTGGTCAACCGCCTTTTTCTTTGGCCCTCCCAACAGGCCAAGTTGCTGGTCTCTCAGGGAGGAGGATACAGAGGCAGGGAGACAAGCGGGCTGCCCAAGACCGTGCAGCAAGGCTGCGCTTCTCCTACCCCACTGTTAGCATGACTCGTAAGACCTCACGGGACAGCCTAAGACCTCACAGGACAGCCTAAGACCTCAGAGGACAGCCTAAGACCTCAGAGGACAGCCCCATCCCGGGCCTTGCCAAGACAGGCTCCAGTGCTACGCTCGGAGCAACACAAGCGAACTCCCCCTCAAGGCGCAGGGGTGGACCAAGGAAGGAGGAGAGGCCGAACACCCGCAGCTCCACTGCGGCAAACCGTGCTTGCTGAACACGAGCTGGGGAGATGAGTGAGGAGGGCTGGTCGGTTGGGGTTTTTATCAAGCTTTTTTAGAGGAAAGATGAATTAAAGAACACAAAGTCACCACCTAAAGTTCCTAAACTATCTTGGTTAAATGCCATTCCAATAAGCTTATAGTGTAATTATAACAGTTCCCTTAGGTAAGTAAGAAACATCTGTTAGTAACACATAGCAGGTGTTAGCAATTACACATACTGATTTTTTTTTAAAGTGTTTTTAATTAAAAAGAATTCTGTTTTCTGAAAAGGAAAGCACGGTAAGTCCAAACAAGCTTTTGTTTGTGTGGCTCTAGATCGTGTAATACGCAAACCGATAAAGGTAAAATCAACGTAAATTAGCAAGGGTTTGCACGTTTGACTCCAGATTATTGCAATCAAAAGTAAATTGGGATTCCCCGCATTATTGTAACATTAGTATTCTAAGCAAAGTCTCATCTAATGTATGAAATCCATACTGTTCATGTAATCACTGAATCTAGGAAGATTGCTATAGTTAAGCAAAATATGGTAGGTATTGTAAGAAAGGAGCAAATTGCGAGGAACTCTGTAACTGTTCCTTCTAGTTCCACTACTGGGAAACAGTTTCTAGATTAGGTTAGAGCAAAATCAAACTATGTTGTCAAATTACTTTGAAAAACTAGCCAAAAGCAATTTACGTTCAGCAATGTGATATGCTGTGCCATTGAGAAATAGCAAGAGCGAGCCACATTGAAAGGCCAACTATTTAGAGGTGTTTTTAATCCAAATTAGAAAGTAATGAGATGACAAATTTGTTTCCCTGTCTTGACGCTATTTCTCTGTAGATGTCAAGATGAGGATATCAGGATTTAAATCTCACCGTAAACTTTGACTTTCCTTTTATATAAAACACATAAGGAAACTAGTTGGCAGGGAAAAGAGCAAGAAGCAGCAACATTAGAACAATCTATAGATTTGTCTTTGTATCCAGCTGGGATCCAGGTTCTGTTTGCCTTATACGAGGCTGTGGTTCCCTTCACACAAGGGTCTCTGAACTACGATGTAGAAAAGTCTATCTACATACAGTCCACGGCCATATCGATGGGATAATTTTTCTTTATGTTCTTCCCAACAGTGTGGTTTTTATGAGGAGACATATATACAAAATAATGGGCAAGAAAACCCCTGTCAGTAGCCTGTTGCACCAAAGAAAAAATGCGTACATATTTTATTCTTCTAACTTAATGCACAGATCTGGAAAGAAAGACTAGATTTTCAAAATCTTTCTGCTTTCAGGAAACTTGATTTTCATCCTATGTTATCCATAAGTATTTCTAAGCACCTTTATCTCTTATTCAAAATATACAACATTTCTTTAAGCCTTTCTTTACCCCAAGATCATTAAAACTTCTGTCAGTTGCATCCAACCGATACACTGCCAGTATTGCAGCCATGGGCTTTCTGGATGAGCAGAGTAAGAAAAAAAACATATAGACCTTTTAACTCGTACATTAGTAAGAACTTTTAAGTACTTACTACACAGCATTATTAGCCATTCATGATTGCAGCACAATATCTAGGTATATAAACTAGATGCCACACAGTTACCCAAACAAGTGAGCAGTGAACAGTAGTCATGTAGCAATAGCTATAAAAGTAATTTGATTTTTTTGTGTATATATATATACATATTTCAGTACTCATTGAACGAATGCCTTTCAGGAGTACAGTGGCCTCATGACTACGAGTGTGTATTATTTAAAATAAATAAATAAATAAAAGAAAACAAGATAAATGCCTAACAAATGTCTTTAATTTAGAAAGACAGCCTCACATTTGTTCCTACAGTCTCTCAATCATGATGTTAAGTGATAAAATATTACCACTAAGACTACAGCAGTAAGGAAAACATCTGCTTTGGCCTCCTATCTCGGTTTATTTTGGAGCATTATAATGGATCTTTTCACTCTCTTCCCCTCAAAGTCCTCTTAAAATCCTTCAGGAGGATGGAGCCAGGCTCTTCTCAGTGACATCCAGTGACAGGACAAGGGGTAATGGGTACAAGCTGGAGCATAGGA
>WUAM01000203.1:2616880-2708027 GCA_024336885.1 Actenoides hombroni
ATTTTTTTATAATGTATTTTTCCAGGACAAAGTATCAAAATGGCAAAATGGACACTAACCATGAAGATCATCTCTACCTAGAGTGGCCAGCATACAGTGGTGCATCCTAAAAGCTATATGGTGGTTGTGCAAAGGCAGAGAGCTTCTACCTCAGTTGGAATGAAAAGCTTACCTCAAGGTTTCCTAGTGGAAAATTCACTTGAAATAACTTTATTTTGTTGTTGTAGTAAAAAGAAAGGTGAATAATATCTTCAAGAAAAATCTGTTTTTCAAAGAAAAAAAATGTTTTGAACCTTTTTAACCAGCCCTACTGACACAGGAACACTGCTTGGTACCTCTAGTTTTCTTTCCATCAATAAAGCAGCAGAAGTTGAGCCCAGCCCTTAAAGCCACGATAGTAACTGATGTACTTCCTGGAAACACATATAGCCCCCAACTCATTTAAAGGATATCAGATACAGACACTAAGCAATCCAGAACTACCTCCCTACTGAATGAAAGAGGAGATGGTACATATCAAACATCTTTAGATATGGATCAATGCCTTCATGTGAATATTCACACTCATCCAGGGACTGCAGTACACCATCTCCAGTGAATGAGGGAGAGCTTCCAAGCAAAAACTGGTGTGATCAAGCCCATAAAGACGATACCTTCGTGATACCCATCTATGGGAGAAATTATGACTGCACAAATTTTCACAGAGTCCAAATACAGAACACTTGATCTTGTAGCTTTAAAGTTCTTTCATGCAGGGTTGGTTTTTTTGTGGGTTTTTTTCATCAGTGAACATGTATACATAGTTTTCACAGGGAATACAGGATATAAGGGACAGTAAGTATGCTTCAGCATATGGTGAAAACATATGGTTGGCTGCTTTTCTGCCTATACCACTTTTATTTATTTATTTTAAATTATGTGATTTGCATTATTAGTTGAGACCTCTTTAATTTACACGGCTATAAATATGATAGATTAATTATGCTTAATTTTAAAAATGTTATTTATTATTATTTGGGGTTAAGGAGTGTGCACAGAATGGAAAAAAAACTGGGCTGAATTTCCTACTGATGTAAATGAACAAAGCAGTATCAGTACTTCAGATGAAGGAACTACAGCTTACATTGCGTAGAAATCTTTGATTTGTCACACAGATTCTGAGACTGGATTCTTCCCAGTATATTCTGCATGATTCTGCAGGAGTTAGAAAATGGAAAGCAATGACCACAGAGGTTTGGGAAATCTCGGCTTCTCGGTTCCTTGTCCAGTAAGTCATCCAAGAGTGAAGAAGCACAGAACCCCCCCCATCTATGTGCTGCTGAGGAGCTTGGAGAGGGAAGCAGGAATAAAAGGTAAAATGGTAATTCCAAGGGAACCAATATGTTTCTATTTAACTGGCATATTTTGATCTAAACCATTCCTATCAGAAGCTGGTAGATGCAGCAGAAATTTTCCCCCGATTTTCAAGCTTCAAATTCAATTTGAAATATACTCTAAAACCAGGGATAGTCACATAGCAAATAATTACAAAAAATATTATGCTAAGTACCATTATTTACTATTTTACAATAAATAAGCTTATTAGATCACGGTCCAGTTGCTAACACACTGCTGTCTGCCACTTCAAACTACTCTCTCTGTCCTGATCCTGAGGTTTTTTATATTGTTTCTCTCCTGAAGGGCCAGGGACTTGATCGAACAGGGAAATCTCCCATGCTTTTTGATCAGAGACTTTCTGGCTGTCACTGCCTTTTCTGTAGGAAAGAGGTGACAGTTCCCATTTGGATTGCTACCTAAGGAGATCAGATGATGGTCTGA
Source organism: Actenoides hombroni (assembly GCA_024336885.1). Classification (NCBI taxonomy): domain Eukaryota; kingdom Metazoa; phylum Chordata; class Aves; order Coraciiformes; family Alcedinidae; genus Actenoides; species Actenoides hombroni. The sequence continues at coordinate 2,618,699 of WUAM01000203.1, forward strand.
AATCCCTACTTCAGCACAGACTTCTAATGTGAGCTTAAATATGTCACTTTGCCTTTTTGCACCTCAATTCCTTAACAGCAGCAAAGGAATCAGAGCTCTTCACCACCCCTGAGGGCTAGACTGTGGGGTGCTCCAAGGCCACGGGGACATGTAAGTAGCTCAGCCAGGTTTAATACTTTTATCTCCAAAGTTATCAATCCATCATTTCAAAAGCACTTAATTCACAATGTGAAATTTAATATTTTCAAAAAACATTTCACTTTTTTTTTTTTTTTTTTTTTTTTTAATAGAAGTTTTATCATTATTTCTTTAAACAGCTTACATAATCCCACATACAAGTTTCAGGACTTGATCTTATTATCTGTCTTTTACTGTAAACTCTCCATTTTGGTGCAACATGAAGTTTGACCAAGAGGCATTACATCTATGCTGGCAGCAAGTCTGTGGATGTTGATATGCCAGGCAGGAGGTAGGTGATTTTTTTTCTGGAGACATTGCTCACTTTCTCTAAGGGAAAATATGAAATAAAAAAGTATAGAATGACCTTGCACTAATAAGCCTCTGCCTCGAGACAATGATTAAACCTGTTAGCGCAAGGGTTGGTTTATGAGTAATATCAGCTAAGGCATTAATGAAAATATCCCATTAAAGAAATGTATAACTTAAGGACTTGGCTGCCGTGAGAAATCTGGTCGCTGCTGTTGCTGCATTAATGTGGTCTGAGGTACAAACAGGAAGGGTATATCCAGATATTGCAGCTGGCTCCTGTCCCTAACAAAACTAATCGGCCAGAGGTCCTGCAAACGTTACCAGGAGTGAACTCTGGATGGGAAATCTGCACTCTGAACCCAGTTCTAGGTCCAGGACTTTATTGTCCAAAGGTTTCTCATCACCAGTGTAACTGCAATACTACTGCCAAGTACTGCAACTAGTATACTGTGACTCAAACTGGTTTGTGCTGCACAAATGCCAACGCACTCATTCAAGTTATTCTTATACTCAGGAATACCATAGGAAAGGATCCATCTGAAAGCGGGTGCACCAGCCTGGGTCAGAAATGAAGTTGTGTCTTTATTTTTCTTCATTAAGGTTCTTTTGAAAGCCAATTAATTTTCCTCATTTCATTTAAAATTTCCACAGAAAAATAGACTTGGCTACTTCTGGTAAGGCTTAACACACACCCAGAGCTCTGTTCTGCAGGCACAGCTTGAAAGGCAGCATATTTGTAGAGGAGCAGAAGAGCTCAAGCCATGTAAAGTACAGTTCCTTGGAGGTTTGGGGGTATCAGTTTGAATTGTAGTATTTCAGTCGTCCACTTCAATCTTTCAGTGCACGATTGAAAAAAAGCCCAAGAAAACCAGAAATCTATTTTCATACGTCCAGAAAATTAGGAGTATTCTACCTGGGAAATTACTGCTTTGCAATTTTAATATTTTTGAGACTCTTTTTTTTTAATTAGAAAATTTTTAGTGGGGAATTCTAAGCAGCCACAACACAGGCCCTGTCTAGGACAGAGCTTGACCAGTGCCTCTCCAAATTGCTGTGCAACAAACGAAAGAGAAATAAAATAAACTCAGTAAAAGTAGCAGTGGTCTGTGACATAATTTAGGTCATGTACAATCTAACCTGTTCCTCCTCCATTGCAAATGTTTAAATGGATTGCTATAACCACCAAATACCTTTTCATTTTCCAGGGAATACTAACACTTGAACAGAAGGTTACAGGAAGGTTATTTCCCACCCCTTGAAGACTTGACCATCAGCATGTTAAAACCATGTTTGGAGGAGGAGGATAAGAAAACATACACATCAGTTGGAAAAAAACCCAAAAGTGCATTAAGCTAATTTTTTTAAGGAACTTGTTTTTATATACAGCAGAGTTCATATATTAATTCCTTTTATCAGGGAAAAAATTGATGTTATCTATTCTTTGCTACAAATATTAAAGCCATTTTTAAAGTGACCTGAGACACAGCAGAGTGGAAAGGCATCTATTTGAAAAAGTAAGTGAAAAGCAAAGAAGAGTTCTCTGTATAATTCTGACTCTTTCCAATGACTTGGACATATCTTTTCAAACAGTGAAATGAAAGAATCTGCAGTTTCTGAGGTTTTCTACATTCAGCTGCAGTACCTGAAAAAATTGCTAAAGGAGAAGAGTATCTAAAAGGAAAGAAGATCAAATTTATTTTCTGACACAAGGACTCTTTTTGCTACTGGCCATAAAAGTTAAAGCAAAGCTTCAACAAAATACCAGGAGACACAAACAACCACTATAATTCAAGTCAATCTTACAAATTAAAATCAACTGTTTTCCCACGACCACGTAAAACAAACTGCAGAATGTGGATTTTCTGTGTTCAGATTTGATTTGCAGACACTTCCTCATGCTCTTCTACTTGCACAGGGAATAAACTTTAACTCTCCTTTTTTAACTTAGTCCTCCACTTCATGTTTTTATTTCATGTTTTCATGACTTCATGTTTTTATTTCAACAAAATTATCGCAGAATCAGAGACTCACACAAAATTGCTACGGTTGGAAAGGACCTTTAAGATCAGCAAGTCCAACCATTAACTACTCTACCAGGGCCACTACTACACCATACCCCTCAGCACCATATCTAGAGGGTTTTAAATACATCCAAGGATAGGGATTCAATCACTTCCCTGGGCAGCCTCCTCCAGTCTTTGATAACCTTTTGATAACAGGGAAATTTCTGCAGCTGTAAACATTCCCTTCCCCTGTCTGTGCACTGTCACAAGGACCCAACTCTGGCTTCATGGGACTCTCCTTTTGGCCTGGGACCCTTCGGAGACAATATTTCCACATAAAATGACCATGATAATGAGAGCTCTTCTTCAATCCGACAACCTTGTGCTTGGAAAGCACAGTCCTAAGAGTTACTGTCCTGAAGTAAAGATCCCTCATGATACCAGGGTGTGAGATGGTTTCGGGGGTGTAAGGACTAGGCTGGGTAGAGGGAGTAAGACTTGGTGCCACCACTTCCACCCTGTGTACTGGCTCAGTCCCTAAATTAATGTAACTGTCAGTCCACTCCCAGATTTTCTCTGGAGAGAGATCTAGTTGATTCCTAAGGGATCTCAGGAGCAATCTAATATGTACACAAAGCAGACAATCAGGGGAGCAGATTTAGAGTGAAGCAGTGTTATTTAAACTGGCAGCATTAAGTAGCCTCTTCTGCTGTGATCAAGACCTGAACAGTAGTCAGCTAATGATGTCATAGTGCGGTAGTATGCCACTGGAAATTGGAATCACATGTCTCTTCCTACTTAAATCTTTTGACTGCATCTGCACACCACCATTCTGCTTGAAATCAGAGGGACTTGTTTCAGGAACAGGTCAAGGAACAATTAAATCAAGCTCACAGCAACTAGAACTAGGGAAGTATACACACATCATGCAGGAATCTCCCCGATGGCATGTGCTCTGCTTCAATGGACCTGCACCCTCTTGCAGAAGTTAATGTGAAAATTCAAAAAGTAGGTGTTGATATGGAAACTGATAACGAAAATACCAAATAGGAATTTTCAGCATGTGATCGAGACCTTGGAAATCTGGGTACTAGCAAAACATGCCTAATCCCAGCAGGTTATCAGTCTTTGTACAGTAATCTATAGCTCCATCAGATATCTCTTAGAGATACACAAAGTATCAATATTTGAAAACCACTGAATAAATATGATCTGAGAAGCCAAGCATTTTGAAACTCTTCTCTCTACACTACCGTTAAATACAACAAATTTTAAAACTTTAAAATATACCTCTCCACAAATAAAACCCTTGGAGCTATTGGTGTGAACAGCAGAATTCCTCCTTGTCTTCAAGAGAGAGAAATACAGCCTTACAGTTTCTGGCATCCTTCAGAACGCTTCAGGTTTTTTATTTATTTTTGAGAGCTTGTCTTTGTTCTGTTTTGCATACATGAACATCTCTAAGAGGACAGGCAGGTGGTAGGTACGTGTACGTGTTAAAAGGTAGTGGTAGTTACATTGTTGGAGGGAATTTTTTCTCATGACTTCCGTGGGCTTCTTGTTTTGGTTTATAATTTATTGTCTGTATTTAGCTCACCGGCCTAGAGGCCTTTGAAGTCTTCAATGTTACAAATACAAAATTACGGTATATTTTAAGTGCTTTTTCATTTTGATAATTCAGTGTTTCAGAGACAATGGTGAAGAATGAATTCATTACTGAGAACAGCAAGCTCCAGCCTTGCAAAAGGATCAGCCAGCATTTTATCGAGACTCCCATTTGGGCAGAAAAGTCTCCGAGACCTTGCCTAAGGAGCGTAATTCCATGTAATGAAATCAATTCTGTTAACAACCACAGCAATTATTTCTGTATTTGAAAACATGAAACACTGTAGCCTCTCTGCAAGCTGAACTGCGGCACGAATATTTTTTGTTTCAAAAGAATGTAAAAATGCAAAAGGGAGCGCAGAACTATGATCACTTATTATTTCCTTGCACCCAAAATGAAAATGCTAAGCGCAGGCAGAAATAAGTACCAGCCCCCCATTCTCCAGCCCCAAATTTCTGTGTTAATGGTACACAACAGGTTAAAACACTACGGAGAAAATACTATATTATTCAATTTTGTAATAAATTTCTGCAGGCAATGTTCAGTAGCTCAGTTCAACCACTGGCCCCACTGGAGAGTTTTAGTGCTCTGAAGATTAAGATTAAATTCAGAAATAGCAAAGCCAAATTTTCTAGTTTTTCCAAGGGGCAGAAGGAGGATTATATATCCCTCTTATATGTACAAAATAAGTTTCCATTATTCAAGAGTTGTTCCATAGATCAGTCAGAAAGACAAGTGTGCTTTTTCTGCAGTAAGCACAAATGCTACCTTCATGACACAGTGAGGTTTTGATAAACAGAAGCCTTTTAAGTAACATTACAGAAGTAACCATTTTTCCCTCATATGCTTTCAAAGGGGCACTGGTATTTTCAAAATGGCACGTATGAATTGCATACCAATCTAATGATCACGCAGCACATTGGAAATTTACTCCTAGATAGCTCCTGTTGTAAAAAAGGTAGTCAATTTACATGTCAGAGTAAGGAGGGCTGGATAGAAGGAGAGCCTGCATATCCTCACTTACACGAGTTTAATTCCACAGACTTCATTGACGCTATTCCTGATTTGTGCCACTGAAAATGAAAAGAGAATCAGATATGAAGCACTGTAATGAATGATGATGTATTGGTGATCAAAGTAGAGTAGCCTTCCATCAAAGAACAGTGTGCATTACTAAGCTCATTTTGTTGTTCTAAATGACTTCATTCTCAGAAGAGGATAGTTCCAAGTTGGAGAGCTCAAATCAGTTCAAAAATACACCAAAAAAATGAACATATACAGAATAAAAAGGAAAAAACAGAGAAGAAAGGGTTGGTATTTTTCTCTCTATATCTAAAGATCTCAACACAATTTACCATCTTGAATTATGTCAGCCTCATCACATTCCTTTAAGGAAAGCATTATATCAATTTGAAGATAATGAGGAGGCAAGATATAAAGATTAAGGACATCATTTTCAGAATCATATAAATTATTTGGGAGCCTCAGTTCCTAAAACATTTTGAAAGAACCAGAACTTCAGAAGAACATTGCATTAAAAAAAAAATCCATCAAATTAATGGGAACGATGAACATCCAGAGTTTCTGAAAAATCTAGCTAACAATTCCCCTAACTGGGCACCATGTACTTCAGTAGATACTTCTGGAAACATTAATCAGATCCAAACAAGTTGCATCAGAACCAGGACGAGGGCTTAGATCTTTTGATTCAGTCTTGTATCTTAATCACAATGTCTAGCTGGGTAGATGAGGGAGAGCAGTGGATGTTGTCTACCTTGGCTTCAGCACGGCTTTTGACATGGTCTCCCATAACATCCTCATAGGTAAGCTCAGGAAGCGTGGGTTAGATGAGTGCACAGTGAGGTGGATTGAGAACTGGCTGAATGACAGAGCTCAGAGGGTTGTGATCAGTGGTGTGGAGTCTGGCTGGAGGTCTGTAGCCAGCGGGGTTCCCTAAGTGCCAACGCTGGCTCCAGTCTCGGATGACCTGGATGAAAGGATGGAGTGTACCATCCATGCATTTGCTGATGATACAAAACTGGGAGGAGTGGCTGACACACCAGAAGGCTGTGCTGCCATTCAGTGAGACCCGGAAAGGCTGGAGAGTTGGATGGAGGGGAACCTAATGAAGTTCAACAAGGGCAAGTGTAGAATCCTGCACCTCAGGAGGAATAACCCCATGCACCAGTACAGGTTAGGGGCTGACCTTCTGGAAAGCATCTCTGAGGAAAAGGACCTGGGAGTCCTGGAGAACAACAGCTGAACCATGAGCCAGCAATGTGCTCTTGTAGCAAAGCAGGACAATGGTATCCTGGGGCGCACTGAGTGTGTCCAGCAGGTTCTTCTCCCCCTCTACTCTGCCCTAGTGAGGCCAGATCTGGAGTACTGTGTCCAGTTCTGGGCTCCCCAGTTCAAGAGAGACAGGGAAATACTGGAAAGTTCAACAGAGGGCTACAAAGATGGTTAAGGGACTGCAACACCTTTCTTACAAGGAAAGGCTGAGAAGACCCAGGGCTGTTTAGTATGGAGAAGACTAAGAGAGGATCTTATCAATGCTTATAAATTGCTACAGGGTGGATTTCAAGAGGATGAGGGCAGTCTTTTTTCAGTGATGCCCAGTGACAGGACACAGGGCAATGGACACAAGCTGGAACACAGGAAGTTCCACTTAAACATAAGGATAAATTTCTTTACTGTGATGGTGACGGGGCACTGGAACAGGCTGCCCAGAGAGGTTGTGGAGTCTCCTTCTCTGAAGACTTTGAAAACTTGCCTGCCCGTGTTCTTGTGCAACCTGCTCTAGGCAAACCTGCTCTGGGAGGGGGGTTGGACTAGACGATACCCAGAGGTCCCTTCCAGCCCTTACCACTCTGTGATTCTTCTATCATTCTTGTTCTAATTCAGATATTTAAACAGGGCCATTTTATAATTTAATGGACAGTTATCACATGGGTACAAACCTTCTCAGCAAGGACAGTTTGATCAGTAAAAGGCAAACCATCTACGCATTTTTCCAGTTAGCTATTGTATCTTTTACTTTTCATATTATGGGTAAATTCATGATAAGCTCACGGTATCAGCATGTACTAATCACTAGCAAAACTTCCTATTGTACAGAAATAGATGACTGGACAAAGCCTCTATTCAGGCAGTGCCAGTAACAACTGTGGAACTTGCTTGCCTCACACTTTGCCTATTTACCAGAAAACTCTGCTGCCTCTAACATCATGCAGCTCTTAAATAGAAACCAGAAGTACACGACGCTATGGGGTTAATGGACTTGGTTGCCAAGATTCAACAGGCAAATAGAGATGGGTGTCAGATCTCTATATATAATCGCCCGTACATCCGGAGCTGGGAAATGGAATCTGTGCAAATGAGAGAGAGATAAAATTTAACCAAGTAAGCCCTTAATGTTCAGACCCTCAACCAAGACAATAATACCTCCATTTTGTAACCACAGGTTTCGCTTTACTTTAGCACCTGTTTACAAAACTCCTTGCTTCTCATGTTCTGAAATGGGAATAAGCCAATTTTTGGAAAGTGGTGGCAAAGAGTTTTTCATCGTTGAGGGGCTCTAGGTGTGGATGAAGAGAAGTACACTGTTTACACAGCTCACATTTTCGCTGGGTATTTCCATGTGCTAATTGTACTGCTCTTGCCTGGTTTTGAATTGCATCGGTGCTTTGGAGATGTTTGATCCCAGAACCTCTGAATATCAGGCCCTGAAATGCTTCCACCTCTCTCAGTTTAAATTATGAAGACTTAAAAATCGGTATCTGTTAGGGACATAGAAAAATCTTAATCTTTGAGTCTTTTGAAATTACACTGGACAACACACTGGAAAAGGTTACAATGAACAGGACTAATTCTTCGCTGGCAGGGAGATGGGCTAGGTAAATGAATGAGCCTTTTCTGTATCTAATTTCGATGATGGCAAGGCATGAACACTCTGACCAAGCAATTTACATTGATTTACAAGTATAATTTATAAATCTGTGGGTTCATACATCAGGATTTCAGACCAGCTTCTATAACGTGTATAAATACATTTTCACTTTATTTGTTAATGTACTGCAACTGCGGATATAAATCTGACAGGAACACAAGTTTACCTAATTTTATTCATTTAAAATGACAATCACTCCCATACAAATGGGTAGCGGAATACTACAGTGCAGGCTTTGCTCTGTTCTTTAGTCCAGGGTTAAAATTGCAAACTAAATCTGAATCATTTACTTGTCTTCTGAGATATTTCCTCTTGGCTGCTTTCTTACCCTAAGAAATATATGCATTCTGAGGGCCAGATCCTCAGCTATAATGCAACTAGAGCATCCTTCAGCTTAGTTCATCATCTTCTACAAAGTTGTGCTAGTTTTCAACATGTGAGGACTTGAGATGGAACCGTTGTTCCAATTAAATCAGTAAGAGATTTCCCATTGAATTCAAGGATTCAGGGATTCCATCCTTGGCCTTTCTATGTATACACATTTTTTGAAGATGAAAGTGATATACAACAGCTCTGTACAACATGCATGTAACAGATCCTTTTATGGAGAAAACAGAAAGCTCCTCAGACAGTGCACATCCTGTTTCCTTGCGAATAGTTTCTGACTGTTTATAAAACGAAATATAGGATGAGTTATGTCAATGATTCATATAAATTTTCACCACTTATAAATATGGTGGACATATTTTGGACATAAATTAACGTTTAAAATTTCTTTAAGCCTATCAAGCCAGCCATAGTCTTGCTTTATATCAGCTAGCACACAAAAAACTGGGGTTTTTTTAAGAGTCCTCCTTGTCTGTGATAATATTTTTGAATGAAGGGTTTCACATAAAACCAAAATGACAGTGGACATTTAACAGGAAAGGACCAAAGCAATAAATGTCCAAAGAGCAGCTGGATTCTGTTTTAGCCTGCATGAGCTGTACCAAATAACTGACAGTCTTATTGCCTTTCCATTATACACAAAACTACAGTAAAAAAAGTGGTATTCTTCTGGAAGCTATTCTGTGTGGAATGAAACTCATATTCTGAGAAGAGAGACACTTCAAGCAGCAGATCGTGGAGTCATAGGTGTATATTTTGAGAGAAAACTAGTTGTGGAAATTAAAGACAGGGAAATTACATGTAGGACCCAGCTCCACTTAAGTCCGTAACAGTTCTTCTATCTACTTATACAAGAGTTGGAACAGGCCCCCTGAAGAGAAATCCTGGTTTCTTTTAGCATCTTTTAGCAAAAAGTCTCCAGGACTGTACTCACAGAATACAGTCATGGACACTTAAAAAGAAAGTGATATATACTTAATTGTTTATCAGGGAGCATTAACTTGAAGTTGTTTTTTAAGGTACATTTCTTGGTTGCATATTTCATCATTTTTATATCAACTTTCTGTTTTCAATGAGCTTTTCTTCCCTTCTCCCGCTTGTATTTCTAAGGGTGTAACATAGTGAGAGTAAGGACTTGATCCTGGATGACCAAGCACATGGAAGTCTTGCCTGAGTAAGACCTCTAAACATTTACACGTGCTAGCACCTCCATAGATGTAAACAACCTCCCCTTTCCCTAAATTCAACACCTGGCAGAATCAAAGCGAGCTGGAGAGAAACGGGCCCCACGTTCTTTTCACCTTTGTGCTTCTGCTTATATCCTATTACTTCTGCTAATTTTGCTCCGAAGCGTAAAGTAAACTCTGCATTCCAATGTAATATAAATGACATAATTTAATGTGACTAAGAGATATACAGATGGCATTGCATTTCCTCCGCAGTGTGGAGAGGTCAGACAGCAATTGGCTATAACACAAACTAAGCTAATACAGAGCTACAAGCTGCCAGATCTTGGTCCCACTTACTAACAGCCTACACCACGTGAAGTAATTGAGCATGCGACAACTTTTTCGACTGTACTTAAGCAAGGGACAACGTTCCAAAACGTCAGTGCTCCAACTAAACAAATCTTCACATAAATAGCAAATTATTTTATCTGGAAATGATTTTCATGATCAGAGGTTCAGAAGGAACAATCTTTTTGTGCGTTGTGCCTCGATCTACAGCTCATATATTACAGCAGTTTAGTCTTACGACTGTGAAACTGCAAAAATAATGTTTGGAATTAAAACCAAGCCACTTCTATTGTTCCCTTTGATACACAGAAAAGGTAATAATTTATGATTACGGTTACTCTAGTTTTTGCCTACTTTTAAGTGTCAAAAATATAACCAGTAACACTATAACAAAATTATCTAGTTTCTAGTATACAATTCCCTCTTTAACATTGATACTAAGGAAAGTGGATTTAATAATTTTCAATGTAAAAAGTCTATACAAATTGGACTATGACTCCGTCTACAAAGGATCCTGACTTGTTTGTTTCACTTCAGAAAAAAAAAGAGGCTTTAAAGCTGTCCCATCCATGTAGCTAAGGGAAATTCTACCTCATGACAAGCTGTCAAGCAAGGCAAGTCCAAGTAGAGGGAAGGAAAAGGGTCTGACAACACAGATGACCAAACTGCACTGCTCAAATCCCAAGATCCTTAGTGCCATAATATGCTAGGATGTCCTTAGGAGACACTACAAAATACAACAACAAACAAATACTGCCCTTAACAATATAATCAGCAGAGCAAGCCCCTTCATTCCCAGGGAAGGTGCAAAAATTATTCTGTTTCTGCATATATAGGCAGTATTTGTAAACCAGCTGTTCAAATCTAAAACAACTTGGTTACCCATCTTCTAGTGCTTAATCACTAGTAAACACTTTCTGATCAGTAAAACCCACAGAAATCTCAGAAGGGGTTGGAAGTGACTTCTGGAGATCATCGAGTCCAACCCCCTGCAAGAGCAGGACCACCTAGATCAGGTCACACAGGAACACGTCCAGGCAGGTTTGGAATGTCTCCAGAGAAGGAGACTCCACAGTCTCCCTGGGCAGCCCGTTCCAGAGTTCTATCACTCTCACTGTGTTTCCCCTTATGTTTACAGGGAACCTCCTGTGTTCCAGCTTGCACCCATTGCTCCTTGTCCTATCATTGGAAGCCACTGAGAAGAGCCTGGCTCCATCCTCCTGACACTTGCCCTTCACATAATTATAAACATTAAAGAGATCACCCTTTAGTCTCCTCCAAGGTTCTCTCAGCCTTTTCCTCATAAGGGAGATGTTCCACTCCCATAATCATCTTTGTGGCTCTGCATTGGACTCTTTCAAGCAGTTCCCTGTCTTTCTTTAACTGAGGGGTCCAGAACTGGACAAAATGTTCCAGATGTGGCCTCACCAGGGCAGAATAAGAGGGGGAGGAGAACCTCTCTTGACCTGTTTGCCACACCCCTACTAATGCACCCCAGGATGCCATTGGCCTTCTTGGCCACAAGGGCACATATGAAAGGATGTAAAGAGTGAAACCATCCTCTACAGACATTGCGCTCCAAGAATTCTGCTGATAATATATTGGAAAACACGACTGTGAATGAGTATTAATTCACATTAGATTAATTTCTAGATCCAGTTTGGAAATACATTGTCTCTCTAACGTGCCTGTACTTCAGCAGAAGACGTCCAAAGAATACATGTCCAAGTATAGCAGTTCAGCTGAGATGTGCCAACTGTGATGTCACCACATCCAGTTGTGTTCTCTGCTGCTGTTCAGCCACCTGATCCCTGTGGAGGCATGGAGTGACAAGCTGAACACTGTCGCCAATACTTGAATTTTTTTTGCATGAATCTTGAAGCACTTAATATGTTTCTTAAATCTCTAGATTCCCTAATCAAAATATTAGTGGAGAATATGACATTTATTAAAAAAAAAACAAACAACCCAATGGTATTTCTAGACCTGGTTGCCTCAGAGAAAAGCTGAAAAGTTTGCATAAAACTGAAGACAGTAAAGAGCATCCAGATTAATGATTTTACAGGAAATCTAATAATTTCCTGATTCATGTTTTTTAAACCTCTGGAGCTGTCAAAACTGGCTGTAAGAAGATCTCACAACACTAAATGACTGTGCAATGCAATGGTAGATGAACTTAAAAGTTGTTAAACACAAAATGCACAGTGTAAAAATAGTGGTAACTATATATAGTAGAACAGCAAGTTCTAAACTAGCTATTACCATTACAGAAGGAGATCCTGAAGTTACTGTGTTCACTCAGCAATGTCTGTTTAGTGATCAGCCACACACTGCACATCAGGAATGACTGAGAAAGGAACACCAATTAAAATGGAAGGCATGATAACCTAGACTCAGTGTAACCACATCTTGATTACTGCTTGCAATTCTGCTTCCTTCCATGTCACATAGTGGGATCAGATGAGACACGAGGAAGGACAGACTCATCACCCCTGGAAACTGCTAATTTGCAAGATAAGTGAGGCTGAATAAATACAGGGTGAAATGAAAATGTTTTCTGAAAAAGTTAGATGGATTCACAGTCACATTTGCAACTTCTTACAGTTTTGTAGCTACCAAGGTTTTTAGATAAGCACTGTCAAATACTTCGCTAATACTCACCCAAAACACATTCTAGAGTTCTGTACAATTTACACACGCCTGGAGTACTTTTCATGCTCCCTTTAAAAAAAAGAGAAGCCTTTCTGCATGATTTTCCTGACCCATCACAGCTTAGATAGTTCCAACTTTGAGTAACAGTTGGAAATAAAAATGTATTTTCCAAGTCACTCAGGCAAGACGTGTGGGCAGTGTTATGCTCCTGAAGAGTGGGTGGCAGATGAAATTCTCAAGTGGAACATATGCTGCTTTCTCTAAAAGCAATGCATACTGCCTGCTTTAGTGTGCCAGACCAAAGTCCTTTTGGCACCTGGGCTGCCAAACCTCACGAAGACGTTCACGGGTGCCCTTCGAAGATCCAGCTGTTCCAAAGCAGCACTTCACTCGGCCCCGTGGACATCTATTATCAATCTAACAGAGCCAGGTCCTATCCTTTCCTTTTCCTGCCTCTGCCCAAAATCCACTAATTTCTCTAATCCACTGCCCAAATACTCAGTCAGTACATACCAAGTAGCCAACTGGGCTTTTAGTTCTCTTTTTTTCTCCTCAATCTTCTTGGTCATTTAATACCAGATTTCAAGCCTCTGCGTCTTCCAAGATTTCAGTTTGCTACTGTGATCCCCTGGTGTAGCAGTTTCATCTTAAACCAGAAGCTACTTAAGCTAAATGCCAGTTTTCAATGTTTCAAATTTAGTATCTTTTTGAGGTGCTTGCTCTCAGAGTGCATTAGCTGGCTGCGCTGCTTGATTGGCAATGCTCTTTCTGAATGGTATATTTACTCCCAGGAGGACTTTATCGTTTATCATACTTATGTTCATTTCACTCTTACCCCAATCGTGGCAGCTTTCCTGTGAAATGTTAAAAATAGAAAAGAAAACAAGATTAATCCCTATTTAGCACACCTTTAATACTACCTTTAATGCACACACACGCACACACACTCATCAGAGACAAGTGTGTTCTGCAGCTTCTTTATGTTGGGCTTTTTAATTTTCTTCATCAGAGTTATCTGGATGTAAATGCTAGGCAGAGCTGTGAGAAAATACAAAGCAGTATAGAAATCTGCATATCACTAGAGAGCCAAGAGGAACAATGGAAACTCAGGCCAACCATCTGGCTGGACACAATGCTCCATTTCAAAAGGTATCTCTTCGAGAATCCCGCTACTGAAGTATAACATGATTTTGGGTCACAGTCATTCTGACACCCCTATTGCAGAGATTGCCTATGTACAGTTGGGTCAGATCTCTGGAATGTAATCTAACTCAGACAGACATTTTCTTTTTATCTTTTGTCTTGCAGGAACAATTGACACCATCTGTTTTCATAGGAAAGTGCTTTAGCAGGGCTACCATAGGTGGCATGGTCCTCAAGGGTGCAGCTGGAAGTGAGGGGAACTAAATTTGTTCTGTGTTACAAGACACAGGAATCACAAAGCTACTTAAGCATCACAGAAGACAACGGAGGAGAGGTAACTCCTCATACAAATGAGTGTATTAGAGGGTAGGTTGGAGAAAAGTAGTAATATTAATTTCTCAGAAATTCCTCTAACAAAAAGGAAACAACATTTTTATTATCTAGAGAAATATTCTTTTTCATTCTCCCGAGTCCCTAGAGAAACTTTTCATTTTAATTTAGAAACATTCCATTGAGTTAAGTTCTTGAGCTTACTTATTTCAAATCTGAGCTTTCCAGGATCTTCTTTTCTTGTGCTCTGGGCTGGTGGATTGTTGGAGTACTATAACAATGAACTATTCTTCATTTACAGCTATCTAATTATATAAGTCACCAAATTATACTTCAGGTTCCTGACTTACTACGACTAGCTTCAACACAAACTGTGTATCTGACTATCTAAAACAATGTTTAGAAATAACAAAAGGAGAGCAAGCACTCAGCAAGTGGAAGGGAGATGGCTATAAAATGTGTTTTACGTTGTGTGAAACGTAAAGGGCTAACCTATTCAAAGTAGACTGAGAAAAAACTGTCACAGAAGGGTGGGCCTGGGGCTGGGAGAGCTGACAGAGCCTAGAAAACAGCAGTTCTGTCTTGGTAAGAATCACCACAATGATCCAGCAACCATTGCCAAAGCGATGCTTCAGAGTGAACTTCACTAAAGCGTCAGACCCTTTTCTGGTTAATTCCAGCTATTTCAAAAGTGGCTGAGGAACTTCACCAGAAAAGAGATTTGAAAAAGCAGTTAAGACAAGAGTAGCAGAGTTTCCTCTTCAGAAGACTACTGTTATACAAAAGGACAGCAAAGAGGATATTAGGCCCGTTTCATGGGCCCCCAAAATCATGTTCCATATCGTCAAAGGGCAGAAATCATCACAATTCCATGCAAAAGCCATCACAGAGTGTACACCAGTTATACCCCTTCGAGTCACAACTAATATCTCTACTAAGATATGATCTGCACTGTGGAAGAAATTGTATTTTCATTCTACTTTATCATCCTCTTCCTCTTTCTTCTACACGCTGTCATATCCTCTCCAATCAACTGCTCTCCAAAGTTTGCTTGGCTTGTTTGTTCATCATGCTCCTAATCATTCTTCCAGCCCTGAGGTCTACCTTAGGTATGATATGTGATAGTGACTCAGTGAAAGGGGGAAATGACATAAAGACCCCCACTAACACTTGCAAGTTCACCTTCAGAAGACATAGCCCTGTGGTTTCTTAAACTCAGAGGTTAAGGTCGAGGTATGTACATGGGGAAGGCTGAGTGGCTGCTGAGTGGATTAGCTAATGCAGCACTGGAAGATAAATACACGGGCGGGTAGTCATCCTCATGGCACCTTCCAAACGTTTTCACTGGGTTCCCCAGCCTGCTACTGAACAGAAAGCACCAAATGTGGATATTGAGCCATACAGACAAGTTACTCAAAAATAAAAACACCCCTGAGGAATTACACCAGCTAAAAGATTTTGGCTTTTTAAAAGTAGACTCAGACTTTCAAGTTCTGAATTTGAGAAATCTATTAATGATCTAATATATCATGAATTATTATTAATATATCTAATAAACGATCAGGTGCTTGCATGTAAAGTTATTCAAAGTTATTTTTATACATGCACAAGATTATTGTGCCACATAAGACACACTATTTTAGCAATTATGTATCTTAATATTTCCATCCATAAACCAGCAACTTGGCAGTATAATAGAAGATCAACAAAGTCACAAAAAATATTTATAAACTTTTACTTAGTAGGAAAGAAAGAAAAAGAGGAAGGGATATTTCTGCTCCCAGAAATAAACATTTACCTTAATAAAATTTAAGTCTTTTCAGAAAAAAATAATCTTAAATTTTAAAAGAAATATTTGGGTATTTTTATAATAGGAACAAAAAGCACTCTGATCTTGGATTATTTAAATCTGTTAAATTCTGAAACCTCAAATACAGTTCAAGAATTTACATGATAATGGTTTGTTCAAGGAAACGAGACAAGGACTGTGGGTCATACTAAAATGAATATTAGAAGTGAATCTGCTATGAAAAATTCAGCGTACCCGGGCTTCATCACTCCATATCTATAATCACAGTGCTCTGGATTACTTAGATCCATAATTTTCTTCTCTCTATTATGAAAAAAAGCAAATAATCCCCACCTGGCTTCAGATTTACAACATCCTTGCAACAAAACACGAGTAACAGACTAAGGTGTAAATGTTATCTGAGATCAACAGGACCCAAACACCGAAGAACATCTGAAAACATGGGCCAGAAGGATGCACAGAAGAACTTATGTGAAATTTCAAAATCATCCCAGTAGCTTAACTGACACTGCAGTGGCTAAATTTGAACATTTTAAACATGTAACCTTAACTGATTGATCTCTGTAGTAAAAGTAGGAGTAAAGCAGAGAACTAAACCTGAATTTCCAAAAGCCTATACACAAAACCCTGGACCTCACTTTTCTCCAACAACAGTATGAAACTTGGCTTTTGCTTGCTCTGCCTCCAATATTTATTAATGACTCGAACAACAACAACAACAAACTATTAACTTAGTTAAATCTGACAATGGCTCCATTTAAAGTGATTGTTAGTTGCAGGAAATTTCAGTTCTCACTATGAAGGAAAAGTAAAGAGGAGATGAAGCTTGGCAAGCTGACAGTTGCTGGCCAAATTCAATCTGCATTCACACACTGATGGTCCACGGATGTGGTCCTTGGACAACGGGTCTTGTTGAAACCTCTGAGGAAGATGCTGGGGCATTGATTTGAATGCCATAATGAGTATATCTGCCCAGTTCCCTCAGCAGTTAAAAATAAAGTTACAAGAAAGAGCAATCAAGAAAATGTAATAATAATATAAGACAATGGTTTATGTTCAGTTTTGTTCTTGTCAGTTAATGAGTTGGAAACAAAAAGAATAAAATAGGACAAACTATCGTAGCTGAATATAAAATGAATCCTCCATTTAAACATCATTTCTCTTTTCCTCAGATATATATCTCACACAGAATCATTTTCTTGATCTCTAGATTAGTCACAATAAATATGTTATGCACACTGAAAGTGAAGTCAGAGGACAGAGAGGCCAGAATTTTGCTGGAAATTTTCACATCACCAACTTTACAATTTTCTGTTCAAGAATATTTTCTATTATTTCCCCATGTTCTGCTGTTTCCATGAAATTTCTGGTCAGCAAATGAATGGAGTCATGGGGATATTTATTGAATGCTAGCATAGACAAAGTGAAGCTTAAAAAACCTAATTAAAAAGTTGGAGAAGGATGATTATGGTACCTAAAATTCACAGGATTCCAATGCATAAATCATCTTTTTCACTCTCCCTCCACCCCTCAATAGTCAGAAGGACTTTCAGGACCACTTGGAATGTAAGAGCAATCAAAATGAATCAGATAGAACTGTTTCTGCAGTCATACTCAGCTGTTGAAATTTACTGGCACAAGAATCAAGTGTTATTGCTGCATTTAAAGCAATGTTTGATGATTTTATAGTTGCTAATAGTGCACTTAGAGCTTTTTGTAAATTTTCTTGCCTGTAACTATTTGTATGGTCTCAGTTCTGCATCAAGCTCATACGGACCTAATAGACTCAGCAAGAACTTTGCAGGTTGAACTGTTCAGATGAGGTCATTTGCTCAAGATGTTTCAAATTTTGCAAGAACAGATGATCTTACGAGATGACTCCACTATAGGGGTCCAAAGCCTCACGAGAAGGACAAGAGGAAATACCTTTCTTTCATTGTCCCTAAAATGCCATGCAAAAAGCATGCAATAATAGGAAAGAAGCAGAAGAACTTGTCTTTCCTCTAACTTCTCCCCCTACCTCTTATGCTTGCCATCTAACACTGCTGCAATGTCTCTGTGGAAAGGATTCATGTTTCTTTATGAACTGTTTTGGAATTCCAGGGGCATTAAAAAAACCACCCAAGAAATCTGTATGGGAGGGAGCATATGGAACAGGGTGGGTTGCAACTCATGGGAAGGAGGGTCCATATGTACACTGTGCTTTTCAGAGAACAACACAGAACTCCTTTTGTTTTTGTGGCTGAATTCAAAACTGAACACAGTCAGCTCCCAGATCTGAGGTTTCCAGCACTATGTACAGAGGGAAAAGGAAAACTGGGTTGTTGGGGTTTTTTTCCAGGTTAATAATCAATCAATTTATGCATTACACTTATGTGCAGAAAAGAGGCAGAAAGCATTTTATTTTCTTCTGAATGATCAAAGGGTTGGCCAATGTTATGGCCAGAGGCCAAACTAGACTAAAGATGGTTTGCTCCATTATGCCTACTGCTGTATTCTTATCTTGGTATGACAGCAATTACTCCATGTATTTTTAACTGTATACTTCCATTATGGCAATAAATGGTTATTTAAATGCCACCAGTTTCAAATTACTACACTGGAAAATACAGCAGGAAAAGTATCAAAGACAAAGAACTTTTAAATACATCTCAACTCCTCACCTGCCATGTGAAGCAATTTCTATGCCATGTGGCAGACGTTTATGATGGTGTGTTTGAAACAAATAAAAATTACATGGATTTCAAAACTTTTCTTTTTTTTTTTTTAGTGTAAAGGGCTCTCAATTAAAGGGTATTTTATGTTATTTTTTCGTGCTTAGAGAACCTGAATTGACCTGAAAACCCAAAGCTCTTTAACATAAAAGAGATGATAGAGAGATCAGAATCTCAAGCATTAAAAGAGAATCTTCTTTCCCCAATGTAATTTGATATATAATATCATAATCGGGCTATCATGACAGAGAACTCTTCATCCCTTCAGTATAACACTTAGACAGTACATGTGGAAATTTTTTGATGAATGACATTTTATATAGGATATAGATCAATCAGACATGTTTTTCTCAGATTTTCTGCAAGAAATATATTAGCAGTTAACACACCATATTCAAAAATCCCTTCTGAAAACTGAGTATATATCTGATGATCAATTTTAGAAGTGATCTTATAGTTTATAAAATACTTAAGTCCTCTTCTAACTAGTATAATTTCTAATCTGAAGAACTGCAATTTCAACAAGACAGTTTTCACTGAACATTATTCTTGCTGATGTTTCATATATAAACATCAGCTGTGTCTTCTTTTAGGGTGTGTTATCAATTGTAAACATGTTTCTACACTTGAAAGTGACCATTCCCATTAAGCCCTTTAGGAATCACTGCCATATCTTACACTGGTCCGTGTCTGCTCTACGTCAGAAGCTGATGTAGAAGTTATCTGCAAGTAGTGTGTATTTTTATTCCACATGATTTCACCAGGATCACAGGACTGCCTCAGCTGAAGGGATGACACAGGATTTATGTGTTCTTCTTTCATTCATCCTCTGCGTGGCTTTCTATAGAGTACATGTGGGCCTGAGTAGGAACCTCACAGAAACCATACCAATTGAAATGCTGAAGGAGAGAGGAAGCCCAAGAGCTGGATCATGGTACATAGACATTAATGTGAATCCTTGAGAAAGTGAGATAGAGGGCGAAGCAGTTACCATCTCAGGAAGGATGAAGCATATAGTGGCAGAAACCTGGAGAAAATAAACTCCCGACAAGGCAACAAATATATTATGAAGTACTTTTACAACTGGAGGACAAGAAAAAATATTTGTTTGTGCTGTAGCCACAAAGAAACTGGTTGAACTATCTACATTAAAAAACAGCTGATGTCAAAATCCAGGAGCATATTTCCAGAAAAGGGCTGTGTGTGCTCTTCATTGTAGGATGCCTGCACCCTTTAGGATGCCTGGTATCACTGATAGGAAGTATATGTCCTAGACTACAAAAACTGATCTACTGCTCTATTTTATAGTTGCCTAGTTGCAGCAGTTCTGTATAGATACACGCTAGGCATTTGGCTGTGGAGTGTTTTTAAGACCACAAATTCTGTAGTACTGAAGTGCTGAAATGATAGTTTGTGTTTTGCAAGGGGTATTCAAGTCAAGGAGTGTGTAAAGGGTGGTGGGTAATCCAATGCTGCTATGGAACATCATGGCCAGGGTTGATGGTATTACCACTCTTCAAAAGCAGATGAGTCCTTTGCTAGGAGAGAAAGCTTTTGCTCCTGAAAGGTAATTTTATCTAACAGCAATGGCTTTCACCAGTGTCTAGAACAGGCCCAGTACACTGCTAGTGACTTTCATTTCTTTGTGAATGTGCTGCCAGTAGGATTGTCTGGGATAGTATGAAATCATCAGCTCCTTAGGTAGTAAAGAGATATAAATAATTTATGAACATAAAATGCTATTATTATGGCTCTTCTAGTATCGTTTTGATGAATACAAAGATGACACTTTCCCAATTCCAAGTTTACTCAATTAGAACTACTCAATTAGCACAACAGCACTGTCAGTCAAGTCAACCAACATTGGTTCATTGCTCATTTAAAACCTAGTATGGAGGGAAGGGAGACAGGCTGTACTGTAGCTAGGGCTTCGAGGTACTACAGTAAAGAAGACTGCAATGAGGTAAAGTCAGAACAAACTGTCACGATTTAACCCCAGCCAGCAATTAAGCACCACACAGTCACTCTCTCACTCCCCTCACCCCCACCTCAGTGGGACAGAGAGAGAATTTGGGAGGGGGGGAAGTGAAATTCATGGGTTGAGATAGAGTTTAATAGGACAGAAAAGGAAGGGAAAATAATAATAATAATAGAATATATAAAACAAGTGATGCAAAACCCAAATGCTGAGCACCCACTGACTGACACTCAGCCAGTCCCTGAGCCCTGGTGTCCCCCAGCCAACTCCCCCCAGTCTACATACTGAGCCTGACATCATATGGTATGAAACACCCCTTTGGCTTGTTTGGGTCAGCTGCCCACGCTGTGTCCCCTCCCAGCTCCTTGTGCACTTCCAGTCCCCGCTGGCAGGGCAGGAGAAGCTGAAACATCTTTGACTTAGTGTAAATCCTGCTTAGCAACAACTAAAACATCAGTGTGTTATCAACATTATTCTCATCCTAAATCCAAAACATACACTACGACCAGCTACTAGGAAGAAAATTAACTTTATTCCAGATGAAACCAGGACCAAAACTAAGTAAGATAGCAGATACAGTGAAAGCAGAGATAAAGCACAAAGGGATACACAAGAGATTTAGTCAAAGATATTTCTGTGTTTCCAGCCATGCCATACTTCAAATGATCCGGTTTGTGCATCTTCTTTCCAAGTCACAGGAAAAAACTGATTCACACAATCCAAACAGGTCTATTATCTGTCTTACTAACCCCTTCTGTGGTGTTACTACTTGCTGTTTTATGTAAGAACAACCAGCCTTTCTGTGGCCACTGTTCTAATCTCCACAGCAATGCCACAGAGGTGCAGGAAACTTGAGGGGGGGGGGGAGTGCATTTAGGAGGTTGACCACTAAACTCCACTTGCAAGTTCCACATATATATAAATTACAACCCCACTATATGCCCGTGTTCTTGTTTGAGACGTGACCTTTTGTCTGAGACCGACTAACAGTGAACATATGTCACAGTAGAAAACTCTTTGGTGCCTAAATTATTTCAGAGCATCGCAGTGAACCAATTGTAATTCCAGTTCCATAGCTCCTGTGCTCATAATAAAGCAAATCTGTCGCTGAAAAAAAAGAAAATCTTTCTTTCTCATAAAAAGTCTCGGAGTTAAAGCATATAAGATTATCATTATGCAAGCTCATTAGGCGTACACAAGCTATACTTTTCCCTGTACAACTGAAATTCATTGATAAAACAATGAAGTGAACTAACACCCCTCCTAAATAAAGTTTCACCAGTAGCACTGTATGTTAATGGAGCTATTTCATTGTTAATGTGACTGACTGCTTATTGATTCCTGCAGTAATCCAGCAAGGGCTTCAGAGTACAATTTAGTTTGGAGAGCTACGGGTCCAACATCTATGCTCAATTACAACTTTCAGAAGGGTAGATCAATAAAATTTAAATTGCTTATGGTAATCACAACTTCAAATCATTGCGATCAGCATAAGCAATCTGCTGACCCTAGACAAGCTCCTAAATTGAAACTTGTAATGAGTGGTCATTTAGTTTGGGTCCATTCATATTATTTTGGAGGCAGGTGATGAACAATTAAAGATCAGTCAGCACCTTCCCAACCCAGCATTCCCATCTGAATTCCCCAAATACTAATATGTAGTAACCCTAGGGTATAGGCCTTTGCACTGCTTTAATGGGTATTCTGTATGAATAAGCAATTATATTTTCTATTAAACAATTTCAGTGTAATTGAATTAGCAGTTATAATATTGCTCGGGCAAGCAGAAGCTTTCCTAGGGAAAAATTAAGTGATATTGGGTAATTCAAATTAATTTATAAGACTGAAAAATGTAACCATTAAAGGCAATTGTTCACCCTCCCAAAAAAATTACAATTAATGAGCATATTGTTTCAATGCATAAGTTCCTAACAATTTGTTTTTTGGTCATAATAGCTTTTTCCCAGTTCATTATAAAAACCTGTCTATTATAATGAAAATTTCATAGGCTGTTTTCTTTGACAAAGTGGGTTGCAAGTTTAAACAAAGATAGCCTGCAGATTACTTTCACGATAAGGAGTCACCTTAGAATTACATTTTAATAAATCATTGACAATAAATCTTCTGCATTACAGCACTAGGGTTTAGAGAAGGGAAAAAAAAAGGCAAATACAGAGAAAACAATCAATGAAAATCCCCTTCTGCCAATATGAGAATAGATTGACCAACTCTAATGTAAAGTTTTCTGCACACAAAAATAAAAGCTCAAAAAGCTTTCATTTAAAAAGATCCAAAGCGAACAGCAACGAAGTCTGTACACAGATGCAGATTTAATTAACATATTAATTTATTAATACTCACCTAACAGCTTTTTGCAAACGGTCTGTATTCAGGGTAGAAGTTGCTGAATATTTAAACAAGCTAACAGACACTGATTTGGGCGTATTTCCATGAATAAAATGCCAAATACACATGATTCTAGTTCATGAGATGACATATTAGTCACAAGTCTTTGAAAAACTGATGAGCATTTTTATTTGAGACTCGCAAAACGTTACGCGGGTTTGGGCACAAACAGCGCTTTGCCTGAAGACTGTTTAAACTGGTTTAGTCATCCAACCAGAAAGGAATAACAATTCCCATTTTTTTACTTCGAACAAGAGGTCTTAAGGCCAGAAGCACCTAAGCTATGTAAAGTATCTCTTGCCATATTAGCCAACAGCACGAAATCCACCTTAGCTACGCCGGTGTTTGTACGGCTGTAGAGACAAAAATTTCAGCGGCTTGTATTTTGACAGGGTTAGGGAGAAGAAATCTAAGATAAACTACCCAGACAAAAGACTTCTGTACGTGCTGTGCAACGCTTGGATGGTTTTCTGATGGCCAAGTCTAATAAAGTCCCCGACTAGCTTTCATAACCACGGCACCATGAAACACGAAAGTAAAAGGCAAAAACTAGAAGCGGTGAATTCGGAGTTCTCGATTAAGCAGAATCTAGAATTAAGACCATGCCTCTGCCTAGGAGTCTGAAAGGTTACTTACACTGGAGAAGGCTTCTCCCCTCCTCCTGGCCTGTCATTTTATATGTAATGTAATGCTTCTATAGAATATCAATCTTCTTAAAAAGTACACTGATGTTTTATAGCCGGCTCCTGTTTTGCAATACAAATTATATAATTACTTGTTTCTCGCTGGAGGGGGTCCAGCTCTTTTAGTTCATTTTTTAAATGCAAATCTTATTAAGCATTTTATCCTAAAATGGCTACTGCAAAGAAGGAAGTATGATCTCAGACGAAGATGGACAATACACCTCCAAAAATAAATACTAGGCAAGGAATGAAACCCGAATTAAAGCAGCACACCAAAACCTGAATTGATTACATACTGAAATATGTTAACATGATGTAATGGGTAACTACTAAAATCAGATGTACAGTAACATTCCATGAATCACTGCTAGCTAGCCCACAACAAACAAAGACATAATAAAGAGCCCTGTTCACCAAAAATCTCAAATTTTATAATAGCTCTGAAATGTTCTGTTTATATAATATAACAAATTTCTCACCACCTACAGCTTCGCATTTGTTACTGTGGACAGACTGCAAACTTTCTTACAGTGGCAAGCAAAGCATTAACTCATTCTGGTGAGTAACTGCTCACTCGTTTCAGCTCGCTAATGACACCCTACTCTTGAGCTGGAGACCACAACCACTCAGAAATTCCTGGCAGCAACTGAGCTTGAAATTAGATTCTCCTGACCCAAAGCACAAGTCCTTACTATTTAACTTAAAGCAGATTCGCCATGACTTGTGCCCTATGAGACATGACAAATGACTGAACAGTTCTGATTCCATCCATTAGAGGTCAGTGGTACTTGTAAGTTAGCCAACTCATTACGGAACTGCAGAAAAGGGATTAATTAGTGTCCTAGCTTAGCTTCAATTATGGAACAATCCATATTCAAATTGTCTGTTGAATACGACGTTCGGTACATGGGAATTCTGGAAATTTAAAGATAACGATGGCATTGCATTCAGGAAAAAAAATAATGCAGCCCCATGGAGGGACTGAAGTCCATCCTGTGCCCCTCACATAAACACTCCCAGGTCAGGAAGATGTCCATATCCTCTCCAAGTCCTCTGCTGGGAGACGTAGGTTAACCCTCTGTGGAAGAGAACAGTGCCACCGTTGCCCTGTTTATTCCAGCATGTGAAGTGCTCTCTCCGCAGTCTTGCCAATGTTGAAAGGCAAAAGTCCTTTCTTCCCTACATCTCCGAACGTGGGGAAGAGCACAGTGACAAACAAGAGAGATGAAAGTAGGTAATAGAAGATTCATACATAGACAGATCTGTCCAATGTGGATCTAAAAAGCAGAATTTTGAGCCTAAATAATTAGCTTGTAAATTAGTCTATAATTATCCGGGGCTCATCGTCACCACACTAACAAATTCCTAACCTGTAAATTTTCTTTGATTTTTTTAAGTCCTTCAGAAATCACAGCTGTCTTTTTCTTCCAGTAATTAGTAGATTTAAATATTTGAAGTCAAGATATATAGGAAAGTCATTAATAATATGCATCCTTTCCCTAGGTAGATCTTTAAGACATTTTAAAGTATAAAAGCAATATGACATTTTATAAAGGTTTGTGAATTTCTTGAAAGAAAGCTGCAAGATTGGCCTGACAAATCCTTAATCCATTTATCCATAGAGTGAAAATGTAACATTTCTATTTGAAAAAGAATAGCAGAAATTATCAGTTCCCTATGTGAGTAGAGTGGAGAAACAAGTGGAATATTCAAGGCTAGGTTCTGATCCAAGTCGCACAGCTATATATCTGGGGTGGGCTGATTTTCATAGTTACTTCAGATTTTCTGTAAAGAAAATCCTGATGAAAGCTTTAGGCTTCCTATCAGCATTCTTTCTAAATGGATCAGTTTTCGTGATGCTTTTAATCTGCATACTTCTTTGTACTTCTTCATTTGTCATGAATCCCGCAGTAACATCATCTTAACAGGATTTTTGAAGTAATGACCCATGAGTTGAAAGCCTTACATCATAACAGTGCATCTAAACCTGGTCTTAAACAACCAAGTTAAAAGGACAGTGTAATTACAACTGTGCAAGAACATAATTTATTGCATTGAAGGAAAATCTAACAGCGAAAGACACAACTCATGGGTTTGGCACTGCTGCAAAAATAAATATGCAATAGCATTGGCAGCTCTTGTCGTTTGAATTAGGATGTCAGAGGAATGGGGGCCTATTGACACCGTATTCTGTTGTCCTATATAGGTGGAAGAACATGAAGGAAAGCAACAGATGAACCAAGGGACAGAATCAGGCCCCCACTGTAAGGCTTAAGCCTGAATTATGTTTTTACTGTTAGCACGAAGGAGCTGACCCACAATAGCTGTGAATTCTCTCTCTTGGCCTGGGCAAAACTCAGAGAAATATTATTTATCTTAAAATTCCCTCACTGAAATGTAAACATTTTCACCCTATTTTACATTTGCTTATAGGACAAATTTACTCCAAAATATAATTAGCAGGCTCAGCTTAAAACCCTTTAAGAATGCATGACTGGATTGAATGGTTTAGCCTTAAAATTCTCCTTTTTAACAAGCTCCTCATTCCAGCAGAAACTTATGGATAGTACAGGAGATGGTGAACAAAGAACTATCAACTGATTGCCACAGAACAGGAACACTTCTAAATGTACTTCAACATCACAGGTCTGAGTGGTACCTACTAAATCCCACAGCCAGCTCCCACAACATTTGTCTTGCAGTTTGTGGTACTTAGTGTTCTACATTAAGACTTCTTGGAGTCATCTGCAAAATTAATAAAGTTTAAAGGCAGGATCTTGTGCTCTTGGTTATAGAAAGTAACTTGAAAGTGATGAAAAAATGGAGAAAAAATATCCCATAGTGTGGCCTTTTTTCTACTCCCTTTAAAGAAGTATGATGCTGAAAATATCATGAATCTTAAGGTCATGTGCATTTTTTGTGGACAGAGGCTGGATTTCAGCCTCAAGACACTGCACCTGGTAGCCCATCCCCTTGTATCTGCTCTGTTAAAAACTACCCCATGGACAAAGCATGATCCTAAGAGTTAGTTAAAAGTAACCTCAAACCTTTCACCCTTTTTTGTACTCACAAAGTAATCTAAACCCAGCACATTAAGAGAGACATCAAAGAGTCCCCACTGGTTTTTGTAGGTGCAACTTCTGAGTCTCTCACTTCCTACTTTCGAGATAAGCCATGCAAAGACTTCATTCTGGCCTTTTGCCCCCAAAAGAGTTTTTACTGAAATGTGTGTTGCAGTAGAAAGATAAATAGTCAGAGTTAAAGAAATCAATACAGCAAAATTCAATAAATAACAACAAGCATCTACTGGCCAAATCCTAAACTTTTACTATGAAAGAAGGAAGTTGTTTTACTTTCCTACGCTTGTACAATACAGACACTTCTTTTCTACATTCCCATTCATAAAGAACATAACATCTTTCTGATTTTAAAGACTCAGGCAAAATGTGAGGCATACATTCCATTGCCTTCTTCAGAAGCCACTCAGATCACTAAGAGCTCTTTGGAACCAGAACCAGAAACTCAAATGATATTAAACTCCATCACACATACAAATTTAGATCTCAAATTCACTTTAAGCTATGGATGCAAGTTACAAAACCCAGATCCAGATCTCATTAGCCTCAAGGCCTGCAGCTATCCGAATCTGACATTTTGACTTGGAGTCGTTTCTACTAGGAGTCAGAATTATTTTTTTTCCCTCATTTTCCATTTAGTCATTCCCAGAATGTTTTGCTTACGACTTTTTTTTTTTTTTTTTCACTCTGTCCCTGCACTAGGAAGCCACTGAACCATCTGTAGTATTCAGATAATAATTTTCTTAGCTATAACTATATAATTCCATTAATGAGGGCTACTGGAGAGTCTGCTATCTTCCATTTCCAAAGACATTATTATAGTTTGATCTTTTGCATATGCGGGCATCACTTCACCTTATAGATGTAGTTAAATGTATAAGAGACTATTTCTTAAAGAAACACTGTATGGGAGCAATGTGTATAAATATCAAATGGCATAACTACTGAGAAATACCATTTTAGACAGTCTGGAACTGTTTACCAGATGGACATAATTCAGACAGCAGTTTTTGGTTGTAAGAAAATAATTTTAAAATTGGAAAAGCAAAAAAAAAAAATAAAATTATTTTAAAATGTTTCAATCTATTGTTTAAAAATTATGATTTCACTTGAAAATCCACCAACATTTATTATTTCTTATAGTAACTGAGGGAGTTAGATTCCTTTTATAAAAAAATAATAAATTGCAGGTTGCACCTCCACTTAATTTTTCCTTTATCGTAGGAAATCACAAATAAAATTCCCTTTGGTAACTGATCAACATTTCTTTCCATTTTTCAACTGAGACTGTGAACCAAGAGACTACCTTTAGATCACACCCATCCAAAAAGGCAGCATTCCTAATCACAGCAATAGGGCAGACTCTCCAAAGGGCCAGACTTCAGACTTAGTTTATGGAAGTCCCTAAGAACTTCATACGAACTCGGGCCACAAGATGAAGATAATTACTCAGCTAGTAGCTGGACAATCTTCAGATTGCCTTCACACTGGCCTTTTCAAGATTCGCACGGTGCCCCTCTGCAGAAAAAAGATGATGAAGGAATGTGCTTTGTAGCCTTCACAGAAGGGTCCTTGTGACAGCACTCCACGCTGAGTTCACGCTCACCATCTTCTCAAATAAAAATTACATGTTACATGTAAGAGACTCCTGATAACTCTCCATAGTGTGACCTGTCTGTGCCCTTTCTAAGCACGCAGCCTCTGCTGACACGACAGCCTCTCCATTCCTGTCTGGAGTCCTCCAGCACAGAAGTGCCTTCTTCAATGGAGACAGCGTTTTGAAAATGCAGTCCTCAGTTAGGGGATGAAAAATGACGATGTGACTAAAAGAATTCCTGTCGTTTCCTTGTATACAAGGCTCTCCTTGCAAAAATCAATCCGTGCCATTTTGGAACAGTATCACTAATGAAATTACCATAATCAAGAACTGCAAAGGCATCAATTACTAAATACAAAGCTAGTAACGGCCTTGAATGAGATTCTGATGCCACTGAAGACTTAAGAGAATCTGGCCAGGTTTTCTCTCTCTATCATCAAATAATCCTTCTGAAAAGCTCAACATCTCTGTCTATAAGCAGGTGAAAAATCCAAGGTCATGGTTCTACAAGGCACTGGCCCCTAATAACGTAACAAAAATGCTGTGCTCTCCAGACCCAAAATGAACTTGTCTTGCCAGTTCAGATCCATTCAAAAAATCATCCCAGTACGCTTCCTGCCACACCATCTCTCCTCCACCCTACAGCCAGCACGAAGCACAGAGCCGGCAGCTCTCGTTATTTTAACAGAACTAGCACTAATCATGGCTTTGTGATGGATTGAGACAAAGCTTTAAAGATAGATGATTCAAAGATGCACACAGCCAGTATGGATGAAACTGGAACTATGACCTCATTGACTTCACCGAGATGATGTGTGATGTTAAACACATAAAAATTTCACTTGGATTATGCCCAAACCACTCTGTAACTTCACCCATGAAGGAACATGAATCAATGATCCTTCTAAGCGGCTCAGTCATGCAATTGTGTGTGTGGATAAATTTGTACTTAATTTTCATATGCATCTCCCAGATTCACCTGTCAGGTGCCTGACAGCTTAAATTGCACAGTGTCAGTAAATGTGCATGTAATTAGAGATGCAATGTTTTTGCCCAGCACACTTAAAAACTTCACAGATTCAACTTGTTTCCCTGTTCTTAGAAATTTCAGAGGTCCAGGCTGTCTAATTAATCATTCCTTGGTTTCCACATAAGTTCATTCTGTGAACCCATAATGATTTGCACATCTGAGACCCCATCTAATGGTCATACAGTAAGAGCTGTACCTCAGTTACCTTGATTTAAAGCCAGGCCATAGCCAGCGTATGTGGATTCACTTGAAGGACCAGGACTGGACTGGGCAAAGCAAATAAAAAATGGAGCAAGTAATTAAGAGAAGGATGTATCAAATGAGACCCTACAGGTATTTTCCATCTCCAACGGCTGAGAGTCGCTCTCTTTTTTCCCCCCCAATAAGATCTGAGGCAATAAAAAGCCTCCAAAGACCTCACTTTTTCGCTAATGTCCAAAATGGTCTTTGTTTGCGTAGAAACAACATAGGAAAATATAAAAATAGGCTTAAATTAGCATATTGCCAAATTGGTCTACTGTAACAAGTGCTTTGAAGTCTGGCATGCTGACTGATTCCCCACAGGAAGTTGAGTACTCTGAAAACAATTAAGAACAAAAAAGGGGCGGGGGGGAGGAGAGAGGGAGCAGGCGAGTACAGTAGTTAAATTAAGCAAAGTGAGCCTTGGAATAGTCAAGGGACTAAACAAGCCATCGAATCACTTAATAACAGCTCTTCTTTAGCAGCCGAGACAGAAAACACCAACTGGATTTTTAGAAACTGAGACATTACGGCTTGAAAAAGCAAAATGACAGAAGTTTAAATTAAATAAATGAAAATGACTTCAGAATATAATAAAAGGTAATAAAGCACCAAAAGTGCCAGTAGTTATAGCAGCTAATCCTGCGTTCTAAAATTGATCCTAATGTAAAAGCATTGTGCAATTTAAAGGTAATAAACATAATAAACCCTGCCATTTTACATAATAAATAAATCTTAACTACGTTTACCATTTGTACAAAGCCTCGTGAAATTACGGTTTTGGTCGTTAAAAAAACCCAAATGTTTGTTTCACAAGGATATTGTAGTGATGCAGTGGAATGCATTTCGAGGGGGGAAGGTTAAAATATATTTTATAGGCAGTATTGAGTACACAAAACTGCATCTGAGAAACCACACGTGCCACACAAAGACAGACCTCTCAGATGATACCATAAACATTCTACACCGTGGAATACCTTCTTGGTAACATGTTGGCTACTCTGAAATGCATAATCACACGCTGAAAGATGGTTACTGGTATTATTTCTTCTGTTCTGGTAGCATGCAGGGGAACTACTGTGTAACGAGCAACAGTATCGGTCCCAAAGATGCTGTGATGTAGGTAAGCAAAACGGGTAAAGGTTTCACCACCTGCGTGTCACCAAACAGGAATGAGGGGCAGTGAAGACTAAAGGCTTACTCCAGTCAAGCAGTGCATCCCCAAGTTACTGATGGTTTCCAGATCAGGTCCCAAATTACTGGTCTAGAGGAAAAGAAGGCTGTGGTTCGGCTGGGACCTGAACCGACATCCTTGTCTTTCCTATGCATGTCTGAGCACAAACTCATGAGAAGTTAACTCTGTTCCTTGGGATGCTCTCTTTAGAAGCCTCTCCTGCAGGCACTCCAGTACCTCCGTGGTGTGGCACCCAAGAAGTGTCACAAGGAACATAGCTCTCCACCTCATAGCAATACATCTCAAACGTGCAAGATACATCCTTAAGCCTGAAGAACTTCACGGGCTTTTCCCACTGTCATTTTCTGCCCTCTCCTTTACACATGCACAGTGGCACCTCTGTGTCTTGGTCATCCCCACTACAAGTGGTAGGACTACTTTTTAAAAACTTTGGTAACTATCTTTTGATAGCAAGACTTCACTAACTAACCATTCTGGTTGCCAAGAAAACCTGTGGAATTTCCACCCTTGGAGGTGTTCAAGACTCCAAGGACAATGCCTTGAGCTAGCTGACCTAACTGGGCCTGCTCTGAGCAGGAAGGTTGGATGAGATGATCTCCAGAAGTCCCTTCCAGCATAAATTACTTTATGATTCTGTTATGTATTTTTATTTCAGGTGTCTTCCTTGACATGCTAAACAATTCATTTCTTTTGAACTCCCACCCAACGTATCTTACAGAAAATATCCTACGTAATTTTCAAGGTACAGAGGAGCACTACAAAAATGAACTACGTATTTCTACAAAGCATGTCTGCTGATAACACCTAAGTCCTGTGCCCCTTAGAAGTCTTTCTAAAGTCCCAAAGAGAAAGACATGCATTTATCCTTTGTTCTCTTGCATCTCAAAGCCCGTACGGTTATGTGAGAACTCTAAACAGCGAGGTTGTAGGACCAGCCAGAAGACCCAAGCTGACCTCAGCGGCCTAAAGAATCACCTTTATTGTACAGTAACTGTTCTTTGAGAATGTGTTATTAGGGATGTCACTATAGGAGATCAGTAAGCATTATCCTGTCAGAATAGCAGCTTTGAGAAAATCCAGCTGCCTTGAATACTGATTTATGCTACTGCATTCCCAAATTTAGTAACCAAAGAAAAGCTGGAGAGCTTGATACTGACATTCACACTTCAAGCCAAAGGAACATGTATCAAAAAGAGTAATTTGAAGTGGGACATCCACAAAACTCTCTCAAATGGGACTTCTGCACAAGCCTTGCTATGATAGTCTCTCTGGACTATCTAAGCACTACAGAGAGTGTAAAACAGCAATATATAAAATGCAAACTATAAAATGAAAGAATACTACTTTCTGTACTTCTCCCTAAGTAAAAAAACATGGTCTTGAAATGCTAAGTCAGAGGGAGACCTGTTCAAGGTGAGGCTGGAGAAGATTGTGGAGATTAAGTTGTGTCTTAGGGATGAGATTCCATTCAAACTTTTTTTTTTGCTGCCTATATCAAAAGCCTTCTTCATTTTGAAAAGTATCTACTAACTTTCATGTCTTATCTCAAGACTTCCTGGTCATCTTGGATCAACCTTTTTATAAAGCACTCAGGTTTTATCACAGACAATTATCAGGTGAGGAGAAAGGAGCAGGGTGTGATCCAGCCACAGCTCTGTGAGGTTTGGTGGAAGAGATCTGAAGACAGAGTAAGTATCTAACAGACTTGCACTACTTGGTTCAAAAGCCATCACATGAATGTCACCATATCCCCTTCAAGCCTAAAAATCACCTCAGATAGAACTCTCCCTAGACACTATGAAACATTGACATGTTTGCTACCACTTTTTATTGATGTTTCTTGCCTTTTTGTTATTTCCTCTCCTTTCTTTAACATCATGCATTAATTTACAGTACCACCTATAGCAACAAATTAAAATTGCAGCTTCCATCAGAAACATGAGCCTGTCATGCGAGGTTCTGTACAAATCTCACTGGTACTAAGGTACAGTCCCTTGCTCAAAGTGGCAAAAATAAAGGTGACAAAAACAAAATCAAGGCAAAAAGAGGTGCCCCAGCTCATGTCACATGTCAGCAGTAGTACAGGTTTCCTAATTCCAAGTCTGAGGTATCACATTGCTTTAGTTTTTTCTTCAGCATTTTGCCTTTTGTCTCGATGTCTCTTAGTTTACAGCTGAACATTTACCCCTGAGACAGTGTGTATGTGATCTACAACTCGGGCAACTTGTAGATGGGAATTTCAGGAGTTAGTATTTAAGTTTCAATTATTTTATTAATAGAAGTTTGGAGACTGGAAACAGAAAGACTAGAGATATTACCTGATTTGGTCAAAAATAAGATCAGGATAGAATACAGGCCTTTTGGTGCTCCAGTTAAAAAACTCTCCATTTTTATAAGCAGAAGCAAGCAACCACTGCTCCTGGTCAGCACCATCTGTAACCACATTCTCATGCTATCAAGGTCCTACTAATAAAACCTACCTGCCAGCATTTGATGCCTCCCTAATATGACTACATAAAACATGTCCATGAGTGGGCCAAATGAGCCCATATGCCTGCAAAGAAACAGCGAGTCCTCATTGCAAAAGGCTCCTTCATTCAGTAAAGTCAGTTACTGTTTTACTAGGGAAAAAAAAACCAAAAGAGCTTCACTTTGTATGCATTCCTGGTCAGCACAAAACATCTTTCTGGGTAGCTAGTGAGAATATAGGAGATTTTGAATGCTTTCTTTGAAAGTAGAAAAAAAATATCTTTTAAGCAATCAGGTGTTAACTGTGAGAATTAAAAATATCTGTTCCATATGTTCAAAACCCAAGTAAAGTAATATTAAGTATGTACAAGAAAGTTCAGGTAGGAAGAGCAAATGATTAAAATAAAAGTCCCTTGGGTCAAAATGCAAGAGTAGTGGACATAGATAAAGTACCAGGGAAAGGAGATGAAATACAAACAGGATGTGCTGTGGTGTCCAAATGAGACACATTACTAAAAAAAGTGTTGCATCATTAACCACTCCATCAAATGGCTCTGCCAGGGCTGCAGTGGACTTTCTATTGCCAACACCAAGTCCACTGACAGCACAGAGACCTTGGAGAGTAAGAGGATCTCAGATCACTCTCTGGCCCGTTTGCAAGCCTCACTTTAATACTTCAAAACAGAGGAGAGAGAAAATTGATAATCAAACTTGAAGAGAAACAGCAGCTGTATTAAGCAGCTGAAAACCAAATTCAGTTGTGTGATGGGCCTCTCAATATGTGACTGAGATTGGTACTTTCTGTATTGGTTTCTCAACAGCCAGTTAGTTCCTGGTGTTCAGTGGCTGCACTAGGTGCTGTCCCCAGGTTGCACTGCTTTTGTCGCTGGTGCTGGGGTAGCGCTCCAGAAGTCATCTAGTGCTCCTGAGAGAAAACATCCCAAGAGCCTTTAAATACCCCAGATCAATAGTTCTGACCTGAACCCATACGCTCAAACCAAAGTGCTGAAGGGCACCAATCTGCCCTGCAGTCCATGGAACCTGTTGACCTCTGATGCCCCTAATATGAGCCCAGTCTGGTCTCCAAGGCATTCCCCAGTACACAGCCTACAATGTGACCAAACACAGACCTTCTCGAGCAGCTCCAGACTCCAATTCTAAGTGCTGTTGGAACAATTAATTCAGAGGGGTTGGTACTAGAGAAAAGGTAAGTTTGTATAAGCATAGTTAAATGTTATCTGTAGGTAACTGCATAGAAAACACATTGCAGCCATTGTAAAAATAATCAATTGTCATGTTGTACAAGACAAAATATTTTGGTTTCTCCAATCAGAGCAATTTTAATGATTTTTTCCAGCTTGTTTCAAAAAGTATTTCAAAAATGTTCATTCAGATTAATAAACTTTATTCCACTTTTAAAATTACTATTTTTAGAGATTGCTATAAAAACACTCATTTTGCCTTTTCTGCTGCTAAGATCGTTCATGCAAATTTTCAGACAAAATTTTTAGTAACTGAAAAAGTTAAAGGAAAAATACCTTTTATTCTAACTTTGTGAAATACACAAAGCAGATGTGGACTATTTACTTTGTATACTTTGGGTTTAGTCACATTCACTCTTCTATTTCCATGTCAATGAAGTAGCCAGTAACTCCTTTAGCATGGTTTATACTTACACACACAAAAGCCACCAGCAAGAATGAGAAAAACATGGTTAAAAATAGGATACTCTTGATTGCAACCCCACAGAAACTGGCAAAAGGACTTGGGGACACGAAGCTCCTATTAGCCTGTTTGTTTTTAATTGACTAGATTTCAAGATGACAGTGGCCCTTTTAGCAGTGTACAGAATAAAACAGCACCACATGGCCAGCAGGATCCATTTTAAAGTGGTGCTCTCTTATGTCCCCTGCTGAGGATTGCACCATATGAGCCATCAGTAACGTCAAGTCAAAGGCCAACCATCAATAAAGCTCTTGCTGTGATCAAGAATATGTAAACAATGGACCAGCCACTTTTAGTGGTAGTTATAGCAGAGTGAAAGCTGAAGTAGCGTGCTACCTACTTGACAGTTTTCTTCTCTGAAATTTTACAAAATAAAATATTTTATCTGGATGCTGTTGCTAGCAGTTAAGTATTTTAGTGCAGACTGTGTTCTGCACATAATTAAATGAGTGGAATATAACAGACTACTCAGATGCTAAGCCTGTAAAATTCAGTAGGAGTTTTTCCATCCACTTCACTATAGCCAATACCTTGTAATCCAGCTATCACAGCAATGAGAACTAAATAAACAGCCTACAGATGTGTCCTCTCTCATTACGTACGCTCTTAAAAGTACACTTTTCTTTAGTACAGCTCAACACATCTGGGCTAAGCTTCTCTTTGTAGATGTGAATGTGCCTGGAGTTAAAAATTCCTACAATGGAAGTTCACTGGGAACAGGTTATTATTGCAAATAGAAGAGACTCATAGAATTTAATAGGGATTGTTGCTTTTCTTCATCCTTCTTACATTCCTGCTGTATGATGGATTAAGCTTTCTGTTGGAAGGATTTACTTTTATATATCCTGGAATAGCTTCCCTAGATCCTGTTAGCTTCATCTTGCAGGGTGGGTTTCTCCATAATTCGTGCATCTATAAGATTTAACTGGACAAATGAAGAAAATCATATAACCTCCCTTGCAAGGACACACATTCTCTGACCTTAACCAACTGTTAGTTGCCATCCATCCCTGTACATGACTCATCCCATTCTGTCACATTACCATTGACAAGGACATACAAAGCCACAAAAGAAGTTGATGGACATCTGCTCCAGAGCATTAGCTACCTTGCTCCATGCTCCTGAGATCTGACTGTGCCTTTTGACAGCTCTCCAAGCACATTTCCCCATTTCTAGAATGAAACTGAACCTTTGCACTTTATTATTATTATTATTATTGTTCTCTTTCAGCAAAAAGGTAATTGGGCATGAAAAGTTCAAATCCATTAAATAAAAACTCAATTTAAAATATTTTCCATCCACCAAGCAAGGTCTTATTCATTATGCTGACACTGTACTCCACCTCTGTGCCAAGTGGATCACTCAAAGGTGCCCCCCACCACTTTCCTGGCATTTTGTATGACAAGTAAATCTGCTGTGCACACATTGCTTTATAGGGCATCCCAGTTTTGTATAAATATAAGCAACATTTTCTCACACCACCTTTATAATCCCAAGTTGAACTCTGTAACTCTTGAGGTACTTTCAAGGAAACTGTTTGCACCAAGTCTCTCCTCTGGATTTTGCAGCAGACAGACATAGCTTCTGAGTTTTATTTCTGCTTCTTTACTCACTTCAGGCTTTTGAACAGTCTCAGTCCTGTGCAGATTACTCTATTGCTAAATACGAATCATGAAATATATTTACTTACCAAAAACAATTGGAAACCAAATCTAAATTGCAGAGTTCTCTAGGAACTTCAGTAAAGGAATTCAGATGTTGCATTTACCAGGTGCCTTATTAATTTAAAAAAAAAGCAAAACAAAACAAAATATTCTAGTGCTTCAGCCACAGGTTAAATATTCTGTTTTCACAAAGGTCACTTTTTCCATAAAGCTTTTATTTTAGCACAAGTTTACTGTACAGAGACACTACTTTGCCTTAATATCCATTATAAATTTCTTCTTTAACACTAGTAAAGAATTTTCCCCCTACGACTCAACCTGTCAGAGATGCACAGCGCAGCTACTTCATTCTTCACAGGCCCAAACCTAAAACCTAATAAAAAAGCCAAAGAGGGACATCTAGTGGTACCATCCATGAAATTAAGAGCAAGCAGAGGGAGGAAAAACCTACTGCCATGCCTATGGATGGGAGAGAACTGCTCATTTCTCATCAGGAATGAAGAAAGGTTGAAGGGAAGGCCAAAATTAAAGAGTGGAAAAACTCTTCCCAGTTTATTATTTTCTAAGGCATAGACACTGACATTGGTAATGTATTTAACCCTAAACTCCACTGGGGCAAAACGGAAAGATGAAGCACTGCTTTAAGTCCAAATGGTTTGAAGAAAGTTGGATTCCTCAAAATGAACTGAATGAAGGAGCCGTAAACAAGCAACGCTGCCACGGAGCTCCGGACACAAAGAAGGGAACTGCACCCCAGATTTCATTGCAGAACAATTCCAAGGAAAACCAAGAGGACCTACAGAACTTTTTTTTTTTTTTTTTTTACCTTGAAGGTACACAGCTATTTCAAACCCAAAATGAGGGCTCGGCACCAACAGAAACTAAATTCCAGTTTGACAGAACTTCCAAAAACTCCCCCAATGAGCAAACGATGAGATTTAGTGCTTATCAGTTGTATTAGCAGGGAACATTTCACCATCGTCATCATGACATGCTCCTGAAATGTTAATGGAACAAGCCATCTGTCAGCTAACAAGCAAGATCCATAGCACTGCACCCTTCTCCCAGCTGAAGGCAAGGGGAGATTGGCAACAAAGGCCCAGGTTGCTGGAGAGACAAGAGAAGAGCTGAGCAGCACGAGCTATGCAGTCCCAGGTAACTTTGGTACCAATGAGCATTTGTATTTGTAACAAACTGGGTCTGTCTTATGAAAACACCCCTTTCATACTACAGAAGGGACAGCCACACGAAGAGTAAGGAAGTTGGCAGCCCTGCTCTCTGAGCAATGCAGCCTGTAAGATGGACTACACCTGCTCATGGGTTTGATGTGAAAATCCCATAGTAAACAACTCTGTGGTGTGTAGCTCCCCAGTCACACACATCAGAACCTTAACTGCAGGCTGCTTAAGGAAAAATGAGGAATCAGTGTTACTTTCTACCAAAAAAGGAAGCAGATGAAGTTCTACTTTCATGGCAATTAAATAAAGGTCTCTTAAGACATCTAGAGATGAAGAATTTTAACCTACCTTGATCACTTCTGTGGTAATTCCACATACTACCTACAGCTCCTCCCTAAAGTGAGGGTTAGAGAGACATAGCTCAGAAATTCTTCCAAGAACTGTCAGACAACCTCCAGAGCTGAATCCTTTCTGCCCAGCCCCCAGACAAACTCACCCTCACTCTGAAGGTCCTTTCTGATTTCCATGAATGTACTGCAGTGAAAAGGGACACATCCATTCATTTGAAAACAAGGGTCATATACGACCTTCCATGCAAGAAAAAACCAAAACAAACCAAAACAAAAAAAAAAAATCATCCTCTCGTTGCTGTAGGTGCGAGGTCATTTTTGGGGCAGTTTCATAGGCTTTTCTTTGTAGTCACACAACAGCAACTCCTCCCTCCCACAGCAGTGGTCTGTGTGCCACAGGTACTTTAAGAGGCAACCAATTAAACAAATTAGCTATTGAGTTGACCCAGTCCATGGGTCATCTCCATTCTGATTTGAGATATTCATAATCCTCTTTGCAGAGATTTAATGACTGGATGCACAAGGAAAAACATTCTTAAAAAAATGAACCTATTTTAAACAGAGGTAGTGAAGTGGGTTCATAAAATAAAACCACAGAAGCAGAAAGCTGCTTGCCTCTACACCACTTCCTCTACTAGTCTTCATCCAGTTCGCTGCTTGATGCTGTGCTAAGCTATCATTAAACTATTTCCCTGCTTTCAGTCCTCCCTTTTTTTTTTTATTCCTCCTTACTTTTTCTGCAGGACTGACACTACCTTCTGAATTTATTCTCCCCCACTGGATGAGCAGTACCCATGAGACAAACACTCTTTTTTCTATTATTTTATATTTTTAAAAAACCCAGACAGATTTCTTGGGACTTTCTCTTCTTAAGCTCTCTGAAAAGTCCACCAGCACATATGAGATGTAGAATAAAAGAAAGATTCTGTCAATGGTGATGCACACTGGGATCAACCAGCAAAGAAGAACTAGATATAAATGCATTCAATTGTGGAGATTATGTGGCTGCTGCTAAAATAATGTCCTCTAATGCATAAAAATAAACTACTTTTAAATGTGTTTCCATGGCAAAAGCAGCCACTTGGCATGCAGGTCAGTACTTGGAAATGCTGTGTCAAGGAATGGAGGAATGACTAGTTAATAGAAGTCAGCCACCATTCCCCTGCCCATATTACAACTCAGTAGGCTTTGAAAAAAGCATGCTGGAGATGTCATTTTCCACTCTTTTTATAAATATCCACCTCAAGATGCTTCACTCCAGGCTAGCAAGGGATGCCCTACATTACTGCAGTACAACTTAGAGAATTTATGACATAGGATCAGGGTTACAACTCCATACACTGCAAGCATTTGTGCTGAGCATACTGACCATAAGATCTATTCCCAAGAATGCTTAATTAGCACTATTATAGAGGAAAAGAAAACTTCAGGCATTACACCTCAAGCTTCTCATACATACTTTTAAAGCAGAAGAGTAGTATTTTTTTCACACGTGGAAAGGGGCTCGAAAATTCTGTTTTTCCACGAGCAGAGAGCTTTGTAGGAGGAAAGCATCTGTTTAAAATATTTTATATTCCTTCTTGCACTGCAATAATTTAGTAACTTGATCAAAAAAAAAACCAAACCCAAACCCAAACCAAACAAAGCCAACAAAAAGAACCTATTGTGTTTTTGCAAACTAAGTTTAGTGTGCATACACTACAGAGAAACAATGTCAGAGAAAAGAGTGAAACGCTTCCTGTGTCCCAAAGCCTCTGCATGAGAGGACACACCTTTCTGGAAGTCATGCTGGGATTAAACTAACCTCAGCAGAAGGGCAGCCAGTCCGTGGCATATTTTCCACTAGAGGTCAGGCTGAAGGAGCTAATGATCTATTCTAGCTTTCCAAACCTGTAAGTGGGAGTTACTCATCAAGATTTGGAAGTCTGAAAATCAGTATTTCATTAATACTGCTTTGCTCCTCTTCAAGTGAATCACAAAGATGTGTTTCTCTAAGTGTTCGACAGCTGGAGGTATTTAATCATGGGAGTATTTTAACAGATGTCAATACAACCCTTTGTAGAGCACTTGATGGGCCATTTCAGCGGGCAGGACGAGGTTTGGACAAGAGAAAAGTTATTACTAAACTTCAGCCTTGAAAAGAAAAACACACCAGTGTGAGTAACAACAGACAACACCCTAGTTACTTTTTAAAGGGTATTTTTAAAGGTTTGCTTTTTATTATTTATTTTTTTTTAGCCTTTAGAAAGTGTATACATTACAAGCATCTTCCACCAAACACCTCGATTGAATTTGTGTCTGTAAATACCTAGGAAGAGACAGCATATGCATGGAGTATATGAGCAGAACAGCCTTCAAATCATTAGAAATTTTTTCAAAACCTCAAAGTGATTTGAATTAGGAGTTGAAGCTTTTTCTTCCCCTTTGCTTTGGTGACTTACACAATTCCATCACTTTCAGAAACACTGAGCCAGCTTCTTGAAATACATACCTCAAAGGCAACACTTGCTTCTGAAAATTCAAGGAAAACATTTAATGGATCATTTGTAGTTTTAAACGCCTGCTTTGTTGTGATGAGACATGAAGTCAGGCTCACCCTAGCTCAGAGCTATTTGCCAGTCACCAGCCCTCTCAACAACTCACTGCCTTCAGCACATCTGTCTGCAGCCATAAAAGCCAGAAGAAACCAACTGTGGCCAAAGCCAAAGCATTTACCCACAGAGTTTAAAACCAAATGGAGGAATAGCTCACATTTACACTTCTGTAAACAAAGCAGCCCATGAAATTCCCTCAGAGATGAAATCATCTAGCTAGGTTAATCTACGTCAGCTAGCATTTTAAAGTACCTCATGGTCAACTATTAGAGCCACTTCAAAGATACACAAAGTACTCTGGAGAAGTAAGAATACAAAATGCCAGGAATAATTGGCAAGGAGAAGAAAACTTGTAATTTCTCCAGTCACTTAAGATTAGGGATGGAAATAACAGGAATAAGGAACAGAAATGAAGCCTAGAAGACGTTAGTTTGACTTCTCCCCCATACTAACCTTTGCTGTACTTTCACCAGGTCAAAAGCATACCTGCTGATAACAACCAGTTACAGATTAATTATTTTGCAACAGAACCTGATAGTATCAGTCTGAAATCCACATGTGCGTGTTTTCAAAGGTGAAAATTCAATTTAGCTCAATAATATATTCAACTAATATGCTCTTTTTCCTTTACTAGTTCTCCTGAAAATAAGACAACCCTTTAAAATTTACAGCTGTACCACAGGTACAATGGACCTCTCTAAGGCATGGCCTGGAGAAATGAAAGAGCTGTTTAACAACCACCACTCCAACATAATTCCGTGCAACTGGCAGTTAAGAGTTTGACTGAAGCTGGTAAGGCAGATTTCCCAGATTGAGCACATACCCCACCCAGATGGCATTTGTGGGAGCATAGGAAAATAAAATATAGG
Organism: Actenoides hombroni; assembly: GCA_024336885.1. Taxonomy (NCBI): domain Eukaryota; kingdom Metazoa; phylum Chordata; class Aves; order Coraciiformes; family Alcedinidae; genus Actenoides; species Actenoides hombroni. Next base: position 2,660,355 of record WUAM01000203.1, read on the forward strand.
TTTAAAATAAATGCAAGAGAAACACAGAATAATATTGAATCACTTGAGGTATTTCTAAGGGTTTCCGTTTATCTTGTCTACTCAGCTCATAGCGAGGGTACATTCAGAGCTCTGAAACCACTAAGGGATTTAAAACTGGTTTGGTTTCCAAGGTAAGACCACAGAAATAAAGACAGGCTCCATGTCTTTCTCTTCAGAATGAGAATTCTGCACAGAAGTTTGTTGCAAAAGGAGTTAAAAATGCTGTTCCTTTTGTCTGGCAATGACAGCCAGGCTTGTCAGAAGAGCGTCCTTTTTGGTGCTAGAGGACTGCTGAACTTCAGATGGGTCCCTCTACATGGTGGCTACTTTCCCCTTTTTTTAAATGGATAGACAGACACACAGCTGGAAAGAAAGAAGAGGCAAGCTACAAAGTAGTGCGGGAAATAGAGGCTTAGATGCTGGCATCACAACACAAGGAGGCAAGAGTAGCCACAGACCGATCGATCTCAGCTGGCAGGCAGACTCCGACGACGATCGGTTTGGGCCCCAGCTCAAGGCCACAGTCTCACCCCTTCTCCCTCCGTCACTTGCGGTACTACAAGTACTTCTCCCATGCAAAAAGATCAAACTCTTTCCATACAGAAGCAGCAGAGAAGACTCTCTAGCTCCTCTCTGGGCCATCCCTTCTGGAGATAGAAAAGCAAACCAAACAAGTTGCGCTCTGACTTCTGCCATTTAAAACTTACCAATGACCAGCACACTGGATGTAAAGATTCATCTGAGTCACTTTTTTTTCTCCTTGAAATCTTGTGCTATTATTTATTTTATCCATAGCTACAAAAAACAACCAAACAAACCAAAAAAGACCAGGAAGAGCCCTTAAAGAAAGTATTTCAAACTAGAAAGATATAAGCAACGAGCAAAATCTTCTATCAGCAATGTATTTCTGACAGTATGACACAAAAGCTAATTATGTTTTCAGATATGAATTACTTGAAATATATATATGTATTTGCAAGTGTCACTCATTTTATGCTGAGTTTATTAAAATTTTTTAAAATAAAATCTTTTACAAAGGTTCTACACTTTATCCAGTCACGAAACCTACGTTTGGAGTAACTTCAACAAAAAGAATTACTTCAAATTTTCAGCACTGTCACTAAACAGAGTTTAACCCAAATACTTTCTTTCTTTTTAATCTATTCAACTGACAGAAATGGAGCTGCAGTGGTTCGGTTTTTCCAATCCCAAAGTGGATTATACAAGCAACAATTTCATCAAAGATTCTTCACACCAAGCCTAGCATTACTGGTTATATCTTATTATTAAGGTAAGCATTCTTCAAAGAACTCTATGATTGGAATCTCTTCCTGATACACAGTGACATGCTATTTGTTGGCTGCAGTGCGAAGAGTCAAAACGAAAACAAAAATACAAGCACACTTTTTTTCTCCCCCTCTTGTCTTTATTGATTTAGACTTCAGAGCTACAGCCACAAATAGTGCATCTGTAGAAAATCACCACACATACTATCAATACAGCATCATCAGAATCAGAAGCACTCGACGAATCACAAAGGCAACATTCAATCTAATATTTTGGCAAGGCAAGCCACGAATAGGGAACACAGAGAGAAGGATTTTCTTTTCTTTTTTTTTTTTTTTCCTCCAAAAAGAAGTATTTCTGACCAGGAATGAAAAGCCTCTGTTAAAAAAAAGAACTCCAGTCACCAGGGAAAATTCCCGCCGGCTCATTCAAGACATCAACAAACGCTGCTGGCAGCTTTGGGTGGAACGTTGAGCGGCGCGCAGAAGCTACAGCTCTGCTACAGGTAAAACGACGTCTTCAGCACTTTGTACGCCATGGAGATGGTCACCGCGTACCCAGCTGCCCAAGACAAACCTCTGCTGGGCTGGGGAAGAGGGATCAAGTATGCCAAAGTGTGAAGGATCCTAGCCCCAGTGAAGATCCTGAAATGCAGCAAGGCTGTGGACAGCTCAGGACCACTAAGGGCATACAGCAGTCCAATGCCAAAAAATGGGACAATATTTTCAAGGTCATTCAGGTGGCCTCTGGGAAAAGAAGCAGAGTTGGTTTACAGTGTTACATTTTGTTGAATAAATCACTTCAAGCCTCATTATTTTTCAGCATCTTCAGAGCATGCTACTCCTAAGGCCCTAACACAACTGTTGGCTTCCTCTGCAGTGGCAGCTTGATTCAGAGACCGAAATGACTTCGACATCGCTGTGGTCTTTCTTGCCACACCACACACTTTTAAGCTTCTGATCTTCTGTATAAAGAGTCTTAGTTTTTCCCCAAGATCTTGGTAATATTAGGGGCTTATATGAAGTAAATGAGTGCACGTGGGTGTGCAAGAATATAAGGAAAGGCAGGGAAGAAGACAGCTGGAATTTTCTGGTAGCCTTTCTCAATTATCAATTAACTGGATGCCTGTGACTGCAACTACACAGCCTAGATGGTCTGTTAAGATTGCATAAGCACAGTTTGCAGTCTCCATAAAGAAAGTATTAAATAACCTATATGTGAAACATTGTATCAAATCCTCATGAACTTCAATCATCTTGAACAAAGTTTTTTTTTGAGCATCTAACAGGTTTGACAGTTATGCTTTTAGTTCATTTTCTTCACTACTAAGCACTAAAATAGCTGAAAAATGTTTGAAATTTTGAAAGCATAATATAATTTACTAAAAATGTGTTGAGACTGAACTCCAGATCTTGAAGTATTCTTTCACGCCTCTTCCTAAACCTTCCCTACTCCCTTTAACTCTTTAGATAAATTATACTTTCAAGCCAAATTTACTGACTGAAACAACATCTGAGCCTTACGCATTATGTCAAATTTCACAGCCAACAAGAATCAGAACATGGTACCTGTTTTGCAGCTGCTTGCTGAACCCATTTATCATTTTAAAAGGAAACGTACCCTCTAGCTTTCCCCGCCTCCCCCCCCCAAAAAAAAGTACCCTGACAAAAGTAATGTCTTTTCTATGCCCATAAACAGAACAAATTCCAGTCACTTGTACAGAAGAGAAGCCATGCTAAATCCATGCAGCATTATCTGTTGCCATGAAGCTTGAAAAGAACATCTAGTAAACTTCCAGTAAGAACCACTGTTGGGAAGAAAACGTGGATACTGCAACACTGATGGAGTAACTAGAACCAAGCTGACCTACTGGATCTGGGGAAGTCCAAGAAGTGTAAAATAGGATTTCATAATACACTGTTTTAAAAATTTCATCTGTATAAAGGGCTCTGTGAGGCAGCTGTCATTTCTCTAACGTAACAGTTTGAGTTGAAAGAGCAACTGGTCGTAGAGTTAGTATCGATTTAGTTGTTCTCTTAGAATTTACAAAGAGAAAGGAACTACTCCTCATGAAGAAGCACCCATTTTTGTAAAGCAGCCAGGAAATTAAACAACTGACAACACCCTGAACCACTCAGGGGCAGAAAAGTTACGTTCAGAGCATCTTTATATATCTCATCACTGAGATGAGACTCTTCTTTCTGAGATCCTCCAGAAGAGACATACAGAAATATGTTATCCTTCACGGAATCATAGTCATCTGCATTTGCAGGGATGAGCTGTTCTGAAATCACAGCTGATACTTATTTTCAAGATCTTCCCTAATGGTGGTTTAAATGAGAACGGTTCATTCATAGTTAAGTTTTTGGTATAAAAACACCTATAGCAAATAAACTGCTAGCTTCATTAAGGAATAATGATATGGAAAGCATTCCACTGAAGCTTTCCATATTAGCAGAGGTGTATCAAAATGCATCCTGAAAGTTCTGATTTTAACAGAAACTTTGGCCATCCATCAGGTAAATAAAAATAAAGGAGCTGGAACATTTGGCCCACTGAAATACATCTAGTATTCTGTCACATACCTGGCAAAATAAAATACACACACTGCAGGTCGCACACTGCCCTACTATTAGTATTCTTCAGAAGGCTGGTCAACTTCACAGGCAAGTTGACACATCAGTGAGTAACTGATTCAATCCAGCAAAAAGAGCATAGGCTTTGCCTCCTGCTCTCTACAATTTGCCAGATTAACGTTCTCATTACAACTCTGGAGTACTTCCTTTACATTCTAGAAAAAGATGCAACTATTTTAACTGGTGTTCAAGTTACACAGAAAGCTGACTTACGCTTAATGGACGCTGCTTCATGCTAGCTCAAAGACAGTCATATTTTACATCTTCTCATCACTTCCCCCCATGCACGCAGGGTACTCTCCAAGCATTAGCTAGACAATGACTTAATTTCAGTATGTATCCTGACCATTGGAATGTGGAACGGTTTGTTCAGTTAAATTAATTCTTACACAAAACGGGCTCGCCAAACAGAGGGGGTGAAATTAATCCCTTGCTGTAGCATTATTCTGCTATTTCAGATAATTTTTGCAGGCTCCTATGCGTTACCTGCGCACACGTTCCACGTCTGCATCAGTCCGCAGGTATTTCTTAGCGCTCTCGCCTTTTCCAAACGAAGCTGTGTCTTCTGGGTTGGCAAATGCCTATTTCAAACATAAACACATGAGACATTAGAAACCAGGATGCTTTTCCTAATCAAGGCAGCTTGCTGTAAAGTTCGCTCCTTTCACTGCTGCCTCTATAACCTCATGTAACTTACCTGAAGTTAAATGCAAGGGGAATAATATATTGTTCACTGCATTACTGGTATCTTAGGATGTACCTAGTTCGTATGTAGCTTGCATGCTGACAAATTAATGCAATGTGATTTATGCACGTTGGTAATGCCTCCTTCTAAGATGGACAAGCACAGCAGACAACTGATACTCAGCCTGAAGTAATGCCAGGGGGCTGAAGGAACACAGGGCCCTGGAAGGTAGACTTACTGTCTGTACTGCCTAAGTCTCTTCTTCCCTATTCTTGACACATTATCTGAAAGCCATTCTGGAACACTTTCTTCTTCAGCATCCTCATTTATGACCAATTAAGTTTCTCCCTTTCCTCTTAGGTACAAATTTTTCCACTTATATGACCTGTTATTACCTCCAAATACCGTAAGACACCACTTGAAAACAACATTTAATGCAGTTAGTGTAGACTGCTGACACATGTAGTAAGACATTCATTCTGCGCACTGTTCTGCTACACGGATGCAAATCAAGAAACCTTTTCATTATAGGAGAGCCACATGATTGCTTTCTGAGGGAGCCTTGATCCCTTTCTGTGAAACAACCTTGGCCTCAAAATTTTGGAGACACTTTAACAGTATCATCAGCAACAACATTTTACCTTCTCTCGCTCCATTAACTGCTTTCCTCCATTTTTTAATCAACATTTTAAGGATTTTTTTTTAATGCTAAATAGGTAATAAAATTATCATTACTAATTTGTCTGGTTTTAATATTACTGTCCATTGCAAGGGAAAAAAAGTATTCCAAATTAAGGAAGGCCCTATTGTCATCTGCATACGTAAGGATCACAACATGGTACAAGCATTAGTACAGAACCCCACCAAAACTACCTATAGAACCAGTACAGCTGACATGCTTCCACAGGAACAAAAGGAAGTAAGGTTGCAACACAGACGTCTGGGCCCTGTTTTGAACAATCACAGTAGAATGTGTGCTCTACTATACTCAGTCTTCAGCTGTGCCAAAGGCCTAGAGAGATACTAGAAACCAGCAGTAGCTCAAATGCTGTGCTATTAGGACCTCATGAATAACAGAACAGTTCAGCTGGGTTCTCTTGCACCCAGCAGGAACGAAAAGCAGCATTTCAACAAAAATGACTGCAACAAAATCCTTAAAGCACACACCACCTTGTAGAAGCAGATCTCACAGGAATTACCATATGGGGCAAGCTCAGGGCTCTTTCAGCCCAGGACCGTGTTTCCAACAGTGACCATGAGTAGGTGCCTAGAGAAATCAAGAACAGTGCAAACACCACACAATGTTTCCCACGAGGACTCTCTCCTAAGCTAGATAAAGCTTCTGCATCATTCAGCAAACCTCAGTGGATCTTTCATATACTTATCTAGCCTACACATCAATCCATGTTATTTTTTCAGCCTGACTCTCGTTCTAGAAAAAAACAAAACAATTTTTTATTTAAATATAATGACTTACCTGCAATGGGAAGGCTAAAACTGTAAGGGAATGTATGGAGCTTTAGAAATACTGGGTGAAAGTGTTAGAGATGCATAAAAAGTCCACTTCACAACACTCCCTCTTCTGACCCTACTAGTTGCTTATTCATGTAACACCACTCCATATCACTGAGGTGCTGGAGTGGGTCCAGAGAAGGGCAATGTGAGGCTGGTGAGAGGTCTGGAAAACATGTCTTAAGAAGAGTGGCTGAGGGAACTAGGGTTGTTTAGTCTAGAGAAAAGGAGTCTGAGAGGAGACCTTATTGCTCTCTACAACTACCTAAAAGGAGGTTGTAGTGAGGCTGGTGTCAGTCTCTTCTCCCAAACTACTAATGATAGGACGAGAGGAAAGAGCCTCAAGTTGCATCAGGGGAGGTTTAAATAGGGTATTAGAAAAAAATTCTTTACTGAGAGAGAGGTTGGGCAGAGGAACAGGTAGCCCAGGGAGGTGGTGGAGTCACCATCCCTGAAGGCCTTTAAAAACCGAGTAGATGTAGCACTTGAGGCTATGGTCTGGTGGTTAGGGAGATGTTGGGATGAAGGTTGGACATGATCATCCTAGAGGTCCTTTCCAACCATAACGATTCTATGATTCTCACTCCAGCCAGGCTCTGGTGACAGTGCTGGGAAGCCACGTCCCATCACACAGGATGCCATATTTACACTTGGTTATAGGATTAATACAGAAAATTACCACACAGCCATTTAACTACAATCCTGAAACGAGAGGGATTTTGGGGAGCTGTCAGTTCAAAAGACTTCCCCCCATCCCCCCCAGTTTTGTCAGAAAGGATGAAATCCAAAGAACTCTTACAGTTCCAGTATAAATGTTCACTGTTGGTTCAGATTTATCACTATCAATACCCACTTGCTAATTGTAAGACAGAAAATTGCTCTAAACTCAGCTTCTTTGAGGCATCAGGCAACTTCCTCAGAGCCTCACATATCTCTGACGTCTGAAAAATCACGCCCTGTAACTGAGAACTCTATTAAAGAGTTATTTAGGTCAAACCCAAAATCTATCTTCCAGTAGCAAGCGGCAGAGCTGCAACAGCGTTCTCCTTTGCGCTGCCATGGAAACAAAAGGAGGACGGGTGATGGAGGGAGCTACACAACCTCAACCAGCAACACGTCAGCCTTGCCTACAACACGCGTTAGGGCTGAGGAGATTTAAAAGCACTTCGGCACCACAGCGCTTCGGTTTTGTCCTCAATTTTTTTGAGATCAAAAAAGATTTTGTTGCTGTCCCAGCTTCCTCTCATCCATCTCATACCCACAGCTATATTTGACCTCACTGGAGCACGTGGCTTTCGGGTGATTTCAAAGACGTGCTCCCCTTAGCTCCCACAGATGGAAATAGTCCCAAGCTTCCTACAACAGGATGGAACAATGTATGTTTCCAAGATTCGTGCTTGAAGTTTTCCATCTAACACCACCAAAATATTTGCTTTGTCCTTAAACATAAAGTAGCTCCAACCAAGACTACTCATCTTAACCTCCCGCACACCCCCCATAAAACTATCCCAAAACCCCCAATCCAAACCAAACCCAAAGAGACTTGGCTGTAAGCTGTTTAGAAGGACAAACAAATTACATACTCAGGATGCAGAACTTCCCACTCCCCGTATTTTCACAGCGGGGCAGCTTCCGGAGCTGACACACAGTTGGCGTTAAGAAAATGTAAAATCCCACAGATGAACACACTCCTTTCCCTTCAGGTTACTCCGCCGTCGGAGAAGCTCAGTGCACTTCAAAGAGGGATGTTCTGAGCAAGGACTACCAGGAATACAACTTACTTCCAATAAAATGGCTGTTCCTTAAGACTCAGCAGCACTGCTGGGAGAAATGTGATGCTGAAAAACACTGGTCCCAGTTGGTCCCTTTTCCACCAGGGCAATGGTGGCCACAGCAAGGAATGAGCAGGAATAGAAAAAGAAGACAAACTGAAAGCACCGCTGTAGTAAAGCTGTTTCCTGCCCCAGTAAAACTGGGACAGTAAATGATTGCTTTGAAAATAAGGATATATTAAGAGCATGCTGTTTGGTTTGGGTTTTTTTTTTTAGAGTCTTATTAGTCTCTTTAAGTCTTAGCATTATTTTTTTTTTTTTTTTTTTTAACAAAACGTACTACCTAAGCACAACAGAAAAAACTCATCCCTGCCAAGGTGGACTCTTACACACGGCTAAAATCTGCTGTATTGCTTCATATCCTTGCAACCGGAAAAGCGCCCAAAGCAGCACCGCTCACGTACCAGGGCTCTGCTCTGTCCTCATGCCTCAACTTATATCTGTGCCCTGCAATGAAATAATAGATTTATTTTTTTTTTTCCTGGCAATATGTAGTATTTCTGTAAGCACTGCAGCCTCAGAGAATGAAGCTAACCAAGTAACTGCAGTAGTACGGGACTCCAGGAAGGAAAAGAAGCCACTGGAGATGAAATGTTTGGTAAATGTCTCATTTGGTTGGGTGTCTCTAGAAAGCAGGCTTGTGTCAATGGTGGGGTCTGCTTTACACCATCCTGCCTCAAGAGAAGGGCAAGAAAGACCACTCCCAATGTAACTAAGTGAAAATCCAGTGATAAGATTTTGAGCCGTAACAAGCCACGTTTGAGACATCAAGGGTGTGATTGTGCTTCTTAAAAACTGCTGAATACTGGGGCTGAAAATACAGGACTAAAACCATGTCCAGGGCACCCAAAAGGAAACACTTCAGAGGGAAAAAAAAAATTAAACAAAAACTCACTGCCTGTGTTGTCTCTCCTGGCTACAGACACAACCAGGGAATGAGCCTTTCGCATTCAAATCTGATTATCAATGAGAAACCTCCCTATGATGCATCGGAGATGTAGAGGAACAGCGAATATGGTTGGCAAAAGAGGAATCAATGTCAAAGTATACATTAAAAAAGATGAAGTGGGGGAAATTACAAGAACACTCTAAAAGAGATTTTTAGAAAGACAGAAAGAATAAAGTCACAACAGAGGTGCAAAAAAAAATGACTGAGATGCATTGCTTGGCAGGCTGAAAATATTTGTGGCTGGATTTCTAGAGAGGTAAGAATGGATGTTAACAAAAAAACCCCCAAAAATGAACAAGAGGAACTTGGTGACTACTTAGTAGAGGAGAAAATGGTTATTTTATAGGTAAACCAGCAATAATACTCAATGAAAACCAAAGATGCAGTGAAAACTAAAGTTAGCCAAAGGATTTCCAGCACTGGGAACTCAGAGAAGAGATTATATCGGGTCAACATCTGAGCATCACCAAAACCTAAACAGGATGTTAAATGAGCGAAACCACAGTGATGCTGGGAAAGGAAAAAAAAAAAACCCCAAAAACCAAACAAAACCACACACACACAAAAAACCCAAAACCAGACAACAAAAAGAAATAACAAAAAAAAAATAAAGGAGGAAAAAAAGAAGGCAGAGAAGGAAGAAGATAAAGGAACTATGAAGTGATGCTTAACAAAACAGTGTCAAAAGCACAAACTCTTAGGAGCAGCAAACCCCAAAAGCCAGTGTAAGAATTCATCTGCCTCCCTCCTCTGACACAGGTCAGCAGCAGATGAGAACAGACACGGTGGCATCACACACACTTTGCCCCTGCTCCCCCCCAAACCTCACTCCACACGCAGCTCAGAAGCAGACTTCATTTGACTACAGCCCTTGAGGCGTTTTCTCTGTCAACTAGGAGCTGTGCATCTCTGCTCAGGACTGACACTCCCAAGGTCCTACAGGGGCTGACCACTCAATTAGCTTTTGGATTGTACCAAACCAAAAAAATTATTGGGCTGGTTTTCCATCTGCCTCTTACTAGTTTCATGAGACACTTCTTAATTCTTGTGTAAGAAGAGATGTCATGAGTGATTCCCATCTTACTGCCCTCCTCTTCCACGATGATCCCTTTTGGCTTCCCCTCTCCCAGTCTGCACCACTCTGCTTAGCTGGGCTGCCTCTTGCCTGGACCAAACTTACTGCCTTTCTAATCAGAATCATAGAAACCCAGCATGGTGTGAGTTGGAAGGGATCTCTGGAGATCATCCCATCCAACCCCCCTGCTCCAGCAGGGTGCCCAGGATCACACTGTCCAAGTGGGTTTGGAATCTCTCCAGAGAAGGAGACTCCACAGCCTAGCTGGGCAGCCTGGGTCAGGCTCTGGCACCACCACAGCAAAGGAATTTTTCCTCACGTTCATGTGGAACCTCTTGGGTTCCAGTTTGTGTCTATTGCCCCTTGTCCTGTCACCAGGCATCACTGACAAAAGTCTGGCCCCATCCTCCAGAGCCCCATCCTCCAGAGCCCCACATGCCCTTTAGCTCTTGATCAGCATTGATCAGATCTCCTCCAGGTTAGACTGAGGGACCTGGGTCTGTTTTTCTTCATCACAGAGATGCTCCAGTCCCCTCAGCATCTTCATAGTTTGCTGGACTCTTTCCAGTAGTTCCCAGTCTCTCTTGAACTGAGGAGCCCAGAACTGGACACGGCACTCCATATGTGGCCTCACTTGGGCAGAGTGGAGGGGAAGGAGAAGCTCTCTTTTAACACACTTTATTGTTCCCCTACACTTATTTCCAGATGCGAGGACCACAATCACACTCCCCAAAGCCTCCAGCGATGGGCAGGCTACGTCCTTTCACTGGAACCCTGACAACTTGCTCTGTTTTCTGTCCTTAACGCTCTTTGCTCTGAGCCTGCACTTCACTGGTGATTTCCACAAAGCTCTTAAAGACATCAAGATCTTTACCAAGCTCATTCAGAGCTACCTTCTCCCATGTGATGTTCTGCACTCATCCACATGAAGCGTAATCTTCCAGTATTCCCACCACTACCCATTGCAAGACTTCTCTGCGGCCCTGCACTACCAGCTCCTGTTTTTTTTACTACCCCTACCAAACCATAAATTGTCATCCTCTTTCATTCTCCTCCCCAGGACATTTAGCAATATCTAAACCCGAAGAGACTGCGGCACAGATCCCTCCAAGACTTGTGTTGAATTTTTTCAAAGGGAAAAATCAAGTATTTACTCCTACACATGACTCCCTACCTTTTAACAAGTTACATACACAAGAGGATCCTCCCTCTTAGCTGATGGCAGCTCAAGTCTCTAGCAAAAGCAGTTCTTTCAGTCATCAAAATAAACAGATTTCTCTTGTCCTCCCCTAAAGATCTCCAGTAAAAATGAGGCATGATTTCCACCATAAAAGCCAAGTCCGCCCTTCCCCACTACATCATTCATCCACCCATCCATAGGGTTTCTTCTCAATTTCTCAGCTTGGTGGTTGCACGATCTGAGCGTGATTAATGTAGACGAAGGCAAACTCTACCCTTCATCCCAGCCGCACAGCCACGATGATGTCACTGTGGTTAAATGGGCGTGACGCAGTAACCGGGCTGGCAAACCCAACGGTCTTCTACACATCTGAACGTTCTTCCTTCTCGCCTGTAACCTCCAACCAAGAGCTGCTAGACGAGGCTACAATGAGCAATGGTGTGAGCGAGGACATTTCCTTTTCCCGCTGCCCTGTACCACCCGCTGCAGCCACGGTGCCCAGATGCAAAAATAGGCAGTATCAAAGTTCAATCACTTACAAATTGACTTGAGACCCCATTTCCTTGCTTCTCAACCAAAACCTCTGCTGTGGCACCATACGATCATACGATCGCTCGGGTTTGCTTGTTTGGGTCTTCGAACTGCAGCGACAGAAAACGGGGCCAGCGTGTTTGTGCAGAAGTACATCTAGAAAAACATTTTCCCCTCTCCACAAGGGAAATTATGACTTGTTTATGCAACACATTTCTGAAAACATTTTTTAGAACTCGAGTCATGTCTCCCAGATTGCTATGCTGGTTGTCAAAACAGAGCCTTTTTTTTTTCCCTGACTATACCATATGTAATATTAAGTCCACTTTCCCTAACTTGATATCACCCGTGCAAGATTTGGAGATGATTAGTGGAAAATACACAAATGAGACACTGTTCTCCAGAGAACAGAGCAGCAGGAATAATCTGATGGGTTTTATATTTGTTAGCCCAACGCACATCTAACTTGTTTAAACAAGGCTTTTGTCAAATGTCAAAAAAAATGTTAATGCAATCCAAGGCATGCTCTCCAAGGGAATTAATGCTGAGCTGGAACCAGTGAGAAAGCCTTAGTTACAGCAACAAGGAAACAGAGAAAAGGGGCCCCTTTTTATTTCAATTGCAAATAGGTCCGCTAAGATAGAAAGGTTTACTTCCTAATAACCAAGATGGAGGACCTAGAGAAGGCCACCAATGTCATCCTGGGCTGCATCCCCAGCAGCATGGGCAGAATCCCCTCCCTTGTCTTGCTGCCCCCTCCTCTCTGTTGAGATTACCCCCTGCAATGCTTCGTCCACCTCTGGAGTCCTCAGCACAGGAGAGACAGGGACCAGAGGAGGCCACAGCAATGATCCAAGGGCTGGAACCCCTCTGCAGTGAGAACAGGCTGAGAGAGTTGGGGTTGTTCAGCCTGGAGAAGAGAAGGCTCTGGGGAGACCTTCTTGTGGCCTTTCAGTACTTAAAGGGGGCCTATCAGAAAGAAGGGAACAAACTTTTTAGCAGTGCTTGTTGTGACAGGACAAGGGGTGATCATTTTAAACTAAAAGAGGGAGATTTAGACTAGAAAGAAGGAAGAAACATTTTATGCTGAAGGTGGTGAGACCCTGTCCCAGGTGGTCGATGCCCCAGACCTGGCAACACTGGCTGGGGCTCTGAGCAACCTGCTCTAGTTGCAGATTTCTCTGCTTCCTGCAGGGGGGTACCTTGAAAGGTCCTTTTCAACCCAAACTCTTCAGTGATTCTATAAAGAGTGTTTAAGGAGATGGCTGGGGACCCACCACGATCTTCTCTGTATTGACCTGGTAGAATAAAATTTCTGCAGAGGAGGATTTTTATTTCTGGAATTGGAAGACTTTGACTCTTATTTCTTCAGCACAATCCTGAAGGGAAGTTGTGAGATTAACCTTTTCTGAGCTGCCTGGCCCCCACCTCCCACACGCATCGTGGAAGAGGAAATAGGCTCCACAACTGTCATAGTTTTCAGTTCCTAAGTGTATTTCAATATAGTGAGTGGTAGTAGCTGAATAACCTGTATGCATAAGGGCAACATGGATTTGATCAACAACCTTCTTTATGTGCCGCTGGGGACTTGGTTTATTTACTTTTTAAATTAATATGAATTCCAGTTAGAAAGAAGATCTGTTGTATGCATACTTACAGAAGTAACTAGGCAATGCATAATACCAAATTGAATTGAGAGCTGTCTATGGTGCTTTATTACTTTATACAACTTCACTTGAGGATAATTATGTTTTATAAATGGTCATATTATACAAACTCACTGTCCAGGAACAAGGTGAGTTACTTGAGTGCTGTGAGTTATATACACACATACACGTGTGTGTGTGTGTGTGTATATACGTATCACATAACACTTTGGGTTGGAAAGGACCTTAAAGATTATCTAGTTCCAACCCCCCTGCCATGGGTAGGGACACCTCCCGCTAGACCAGGTTGCTCAAGAGGCCCATCCAATCTGGCCTTGAACACTTCCAGGGATGGGGCATCCACAGCTTCTCTGGGCAACCTGTGCCAGTGTCTCACCAACCTCACAGCGAAGAACTTCCATACATCTAATCTAAATCTACCCTCTGCCAGTTTGAAACCGTTACCCCTTGTCCTGATAAAGAGTCCCTCCCCATCTGTCTGTAGGACTCCTTTAAGTCCTGGAGGGACAATATAAGTTCTTCCTGGAGCCTTCTTTTCTTGAGGCTGAACAACCCCACCTCTCTCAGTCTGGCTTCACAGCAGAGGGGTTCCAGTCCTCAGATCTTTTTTGTGGCCTTCTCTGGTCCTGCTCCAACAGGTCCATGTCTTTCTTACACTGGAGTCCCTACAGCTGGACCTGGCACTTCAGGTGGGATCTCGCCATAGTGGAGTAGTGGGGCAGAATCGTCTCTCTCAACCTGCTGGCCATGCTTCTCTTGATTCAGCCCAGGTTGCGATTGGTTCCTGTGCTGCGAGTGCACATTACTGACTCATGTCCAGCTTTTCATCCACCAGTACTCCCAAGTCCTTCTCCTTAGGGCTGCTTTCAATCTACTCATCCCCTAGCCTGTGTCAATACTGGGGGCTGCTCTGACCCAGGTGCAGGACCTTCCACTTGGCCTTACTGAACATCATGAGGTTTATGTGGGCCCATGCCTAAATCTCTTAAGGTCCTTCTGGATGGCTTCTCTTCCAGCCAGTGTGTTGCCAGCACTGCACAGCTTGGTGTTGTCTGCAGACTTTCTGAGGGTGCCCTTGATTGCTCTGTTCATGTCACTGACAGGTGTTGAACAGCGCCAGTCCCAGTCCCAGTCTCTGACGAATACCATTCGTTACTGGTCTCCACTCGAACATCAAGCCATTGACCAGAACTGTGCAACCACCCAACCAATTCCTTATTCCACGAGTGGTCAAATCCATGTGCAGGTAACTGACTCTGGCAGTTCTGCTGCCTCGAGCTGCTGCTGTCTGCTGTGGCTGAAGTGCTTGTTATGCAGCAGGGCCCCACAGAGCATGTCAGAACAAATCCAGAAACAAGAGGTGACTTTTGAAATATTTATTTTTCTCTCTTTTTTTTTTAAAAAAACCAAAAAATGACAACAGCAACAACGAAAACAAACAAACAAAACCTTTATCATGGAAGATGTGCAGCTGTAGAAGAGTCACATGTTGCCTTTTGACAAAGGAGGCAAAAGGGTAGAAATATGAGGAAATAAGAGCTGCCCTTTGAGGTGGTGTTTGCAGGTAGTGGGACAGAGAATGGGAAAACTCTTATTTATTGGCGTGAGATGTCTGCTGCTTTGATTTTATTGGTTTTCTTTTAATTTCTCTCTTTTTTTAAGCGGCTTAGCAAGTGCCTGACTGACACTGAGACATTTATTTCTCTATTTTCCTGAGCTCTTCAACTGGGAGAGGAACTTGGACAGAAAGGACCATTCTGGTAGTTTACAGTGTTGTTTCAATCACTTTCTGGGTGTGGAAGTAAAAGATTAAAAAAAAGATGTGCTGGATTGGAACCATGCCTAAAGCAATTTTGGGATAATAGATTATTTGACTGATTTTTAATTAAAATAGAATTCTAACGCGATGGTTTTGGGCATGCATTCAGCTCTGGTTTGTTGTTATTGGTCTAATTGCATCCTAAATTAGAGATACCAATATTCTAATTCATCCTGTCCCTCTGAGGACACTGACATTAAAAGAGAGTGTGAAATGCTATGTAAATGATATGCAGGCCTGCAAGATAAAAAATGGTCTTTAAAAACAAGAACCAAAACTTAGGTCTTCTCTTTACTTGCGTTGTCTTGGCAGAAAGAATGATGAATTGATATTTTTTTCTGTATTTATTTATTTCTGTGTCCTGACAGGTCTTTTAAACGCTTAGAAATGTAGTCTGAGAAAAATGCCAATAATCTCAGCCTTTGAGGAAGGAGCAGTTAATGAATCTCCAAGGAAATATCCAGAATACAGATGCGCTGTGGGGGAGGGAAGGTTTGGAGCCAGCAGAGCAGGGGCTGGAGACAGTACATCATCTCGGATCTAAGACAGAAGCCGTCTGCTGCAAGCATAAGAAATTCAAGTGACAGACTTGTGGGCTGATTTGCTCAGGGTTGATTTTTGAGAGCCCATTTCAAAAAGTTGTGATTTGACCACTTCTGGTGGAGCTATCTCGGTTCAGCTTGCTTGGAAACAAAGCATTAGGTTTTTGCAGATTTTAAATTGTATTAAGGACTGAAATCCTCAGGGGAAGTTTCACCCTTGGGGATGTAAATTCAAACCACGTTAGAAGTTTAAAGAATACATATTAGGCTGGAATCCAACTTCTATTTTTAAAGCTAAAAGGGACCTAGCACAAATGTCAGGGCAGAAATTTTGGATGTCTGTTTTATAATATTGTAATAGAGCAATAGAGACTGATAAAGCTTTGATGCTTTTGTTAAAGTAGAATATTTACGCTCCTCAGATAAAACTATATGTATAATGAAAAGTGTTCATGGAAAAACAAGAGTTATTTCCAGCATGAAGTGACTTTTCTTAAAAATAAAATCAGCCAAACGTGTGTATCTTGGGAGGCTGTGAATCAGCACCTGCAAATATCAGCAGTACAAGAATAACCAGGAATGGAAGGAAAACTCAGCTCAAAGGAAATGCCTGGAAAGAAAGAGCAGAAGGAGCAACCTCGTAATTGCAAAGGAGACCTGGGGCTCTTTAGCCTGGAGAAGACTGAGAGGGGTTCTTCTCAATGCTGATCAGTACTTAAAGGGCAGTTGTCAAGAGGATGGGTTGAGACTCTTGTCAGTGGTGCCTAGTGATAGGACAAGGGGCAACGGGCACAAACTGGAACCCAGGAGGTTTCATCTGAACAGGAGGAAAAAATTCGTTCCTGTGAGGTTGCCAGAGCCTGGACCATGCAGCCCAGAGAGGTTGCGGAGTCTCCTTCTCTGGAGAGATTCCAGCCCTACCTGGATACAATCCTGGACAACCTGCTTTATCAGGGGGATTGGACAAGATGTTTTCCAGAGGTCCCTTCCAACCACCACTGTTCTGTGAGGTGGTTCACTTAAGCTGCTGGGTCTTGCTTTGTTCTGGATTGATTTGTAGGATCTCCTTTCCCATAGCCATCATATTTCATTTCACCACATCCTTCTGTGAGGAGTGTAAGAGCAGGAAAGGGGGAGTCACTGCGAGTTGTGCCTCAGTGGGTGTACAACTGTTAACCCTGGTAACAAGTCAGGCAGAGCTTACGTTGTCCCAAATCTGGGTTCTTTACCCAGTGCACAGAAAAACAGTCAACACACAGAGTCAAGATATTTGTTCTATTCCAGTTTTGAGCAGAAAAGGGTGCTGCATGCTCGCTGGCAAAGCTAGCACACCTAGCTTTCCAGGAGTCACAAGAGGGTCTTACATACAAAAAGGTAACTCGAGAAAATTCGTGCTGCAACGCTTGGTTGGTTACCAACGATTATATTACAGAAGTGCATTTGTGCTCATACTGACTCCTGTCCATCTTATTATACTGATGTGGTCCTACATGGACTTTACATGCAAAATCCTCTCCTAGAGGTGTGTTTTTTTATTACTATAATGTATTAAAGTAACTAAAGCTTACGTCTTGGTTCTATCATCTATCACCAAGTCTTTGATAAACCTTGCATTCTGTTACAGTTTCTACCCAAACTGTATGAAGACAATGCTCAGACCTAATACTAACACCAGTTACCTAGAAACTAATTGCAGTGTTCAGGTCTTGGGGACCTTTCCTTCTAGTTGCTGTGGTCACCAGACAGACTCTTTGTGGTTACCTAGCTTGTAATTCTTCACTTGCATGATTTTGGTAATCTTCTAAGTTTTTTCTTGACATCACTTACATGAGGCAGGGTGTAAGTGCCATAAAGTGAATGGGGCAAAATTGGTTTGGGAAGTGCAGCCCTGTGCATTCCTCCTGGGTATGCTCGGGGACCAATGCTGAGATTTCTTGCGGACGGTGAAATAACTGTTTCCAAACCTGACTGCCCTGTTTGTAATCTGAGTTTTATAGTGAACGGAGCTGTTACTGTAAAGGTGAGAGGTGAAATTGTAGTGTGTTAGGTATGGAATTTAATATACCTCATTTTACACTCTCTTGCCTTGGATTTACAATAGAACAGAGTGGGCAGGTAACCTGGGATGGATGCTGAAGTGACAACTGATTTGAGTGCCTGAACACTGAGGAAACTTTGGGGTTGTGAATAGGTATCAGGAGCCTCAATGAGAGCGTGCTGGTAGTGAACATCCTTGAATCTTAATTGTTGGAATTAAGGAAAGATGATTAGAAAACTCTGCATCTTGATCTGTTACATCTCGCTCACATGCAGACAACCTTAGTGGGAAGTAGCTGTGGGACTTCAACAAGGTGACTTACAGCAATGGGAGGGAATACTGGACAAAACGCCTTTCCTCATGCTGCTTCCTAGAGCATCCACCTTTGTTTGTTGTCTTCATTTTGGAAATTCAGTGAGTTTTGTGTAGCACTTAGAAAAGGTACAAAACTATCCACAGAGCTTCTTGCCTGCTCAGTAGTGTCCATAAAATGATTTTTAGCATTTTAAGTACAGAGGAGAGATGCAACCAACCTGACAAAGCAGTCTTGAGATGAATAAAACATGCACAGTGGCAATCCATCCATCCATCCATCAGTGAAATCCAAATTCTGCTGAATCTGCAGTTCACATTGCTGCTAATTTTATGATGTAGATGCTCGTCCCCTGGGAATTGGATTGAAAGAAGCAAGTCACTTGCTGCAGATTGTGACAAGGCTGTGCACAGGAGCTCGATCAGTCTCCACTGGATTGGGGTTTGTGGCTGCAGCTGGTGTTGCTGCTTCCTGAGAAAGATGAGTTTTAAATAGGTAGCAGTGAGGAACCATGCGTCCTACTTAAAGCTGCTTAGGTAATCATAGTAAGAACGCAAGATAAGGAGATGCATGCCCCAGAAAGACTTCCACAGAGATGTTGAGGAAAACTTTGCCAACTATTTCTGGGCCTGTTATTAACTCTTACTCCTAATGACATAGTGCCTTAAAATGGACCTGCTACTGTAATAAGTGATGCTCTTATATTTCGGGTTTTTTTCAGTGGAGTAAAAATAGTTCACTGGGCTCATGGGCTTTATTTAACCGAGCTCTAATGCAGAGTTGTGTCATAATGTATTGCAGAAACAGCAATTCTTTTGTACCTGTCCCATGGAGCTTTCTTCTCTCTACTGACATACAGAAAGTATAATTGGGACCTGAGTAAATGATGTGATAAAAGGCCTGATGGTACCTCCTAAAAACAAACTGCTGCTCATTAAATTAAACAATGATGATTCTTAATGCACACTCTGCAGTCCATTTGGTACAAGGAAGGAAGTCTAGGGATGCAAGATGTTGCCACAGTATACGTTCTATGCTTACTTCTGTGCATATTGGGATTATAAAGTAGGTACAACAGGGCATTTTGCAAGATGGCATAAAATTATACAGAGCTGATGCTCTACCAGTAAAGAAGGCTCTACTGTGAAAGCTCAATTAGGTGGAAACCCTGAGCTACCTTAGGCTTTTTCATTTTAAAAGAACTGCTTCTAGAGCATTGCATGTATCGTAGTTGAAGGAGTAATCCTTGCAAACTTGAAGCAGACTTATGTGCAGTTCTCAAATTGTTCATCTTTACTGAAGCTAAATTAGCTCTTTCAGTGCTGAGTATTTGACTGTGCTTTCCTTGTCTCTGAACTCAGTTTGTCTACAAAAAGCTCATGTTTGATGCAGAGCTCATTCTGTCTTGGGAGACTTACTCATTCTTCCTCTTTCCCCAGTTTTGAAGAAGAACCAAAACTTGAACGAAGCAGTGTGAAACTGAAGCAATCTTTGCCATTTCCTTTAATTGAAAACTACTGCCAGTATGAAAATCCTGGCTAGCAATTAAAGGAATGTGACAGCTTTGCCAGTCATTACATAAATACTAAGGAGCACGGGGCTTCCTACTGTCATTAGCTGTAGTGAACACAATGGAGCTGTGCAAGGCAGCGAGCGCAGCTCTGATGATAAATGTTTGCATTTCCAATTAGCGCTGAACTGTTGTGGCATTTCCCCCTTCGGTCTAATTGAGGCTCTTGGATGGCTTCATCCACTAACGATGCTCGTGTTGTCTTCTTGTGCTTTAGTTTCCCAGCGAGAAAGGAGTTGAATGGGTTTCAGGCTTTAAGGACATTGGCTTCCTCTTTGCAGGTCTCTGTCTTGGCGTCTCTTCTCCTCAGAAAATCTCCCCTTTTACAGGTTAATGCAAACTTTCTGCTATTTACATACCGTGGCTTTTTTGCTAACCACTGCATTACGGTGTCCTCTGTGTGTGTGGGATGTTGTTGACTTGACCTGACAATGTTCTCGTTTTCTGACATGTTTCTTCCCCACACCCTCATTGCTAAATGGCAAATTTCAAATCTCTGCATATGACAAGGTGCAGGTTTTGCATGAGGAGTTATTCCACGTTAGGGGATAATGGGGCTTAATTGTGAGCCCTGTGCTCTATGTTCATCTTCTGGATTGGAAACTTTTGAATGGCAAAATGATTAATGATTCAGCTGCTTTCAGTTGCTGTTGCTGCTTATGCTCAGTTTGGATACAGAGCCAAGTAACTTAGGTGCAGAGTAGCAGGGGTGTGTTTAAATGTGTGTGTTAATATATTTTCTTTATGCTGCATCTAGTCATTTCCTCTGGAACACAGATTTCCTGCAGGAAACCTGTTTATATGGGCTTTGGGTATGCTTTAACATAAGAGGCTTTTATTTTTCCCACCCTGCTTAGCAAGCTCTGATTCTAGTCAGCACTTTGACTTGTGCAGTTGAAGCTCTCTGCCTTCCTGTGAGCAGAAGTGGAACCAGAGCCAAGGCTGCTCCGTACCGCACTGGAAAAGGGAGCCTGTCCTGACATCTGCAACAGTGAACTTGCTTGTTCAGGCATGTAGCTGGGGGAGGGGAGACAGCAATTCTGGAGATGAGGAAATAAAAGAGGATGATTTGTGAGCTGAGAGCCTTTAAAAATGATACTCTTGGTTCCTTCTGTCTCAGCTTGGATTTTCCCTTTTTTTTTTTTTTTTCCCCTTAAATATGGCTGCAATTTATTTCTCTTGGGCTGTTTAAAAGCGCTGTTAGAAGGGTGTAAGCACTTGGTCTAAACAAGAAGGCTGCTGCCTGGGGATGGGAACAGCCGGAGCTGGTCTCTGCATCTCTCAAAGCTTGAGCTACTCGACTGGAGCAGAAGCGAGGTAAGTTCATCGTGTACTCCAGGAACCTGGGTGTAGCTGCCATTGGCTGTGAAACGGTTATTGTTTGACACTGCCAGTTATTTGTGA
The DNA here is from genome assembly GCA_024336885.1 of Actenoides hombroni. Lineage (NCBI taxonomy): Eukaryota > Metazoa > Chordata > Aves > Coraciiformes > Alcedinidae > Actenoides > Actenoides hombroni. The sequence goes on from WUAM01000203.1 coordinate 2,681,416, forward strand.
AACAACCGAAGCTAAATTGACACATGGCGATTTAATCTGGCGTTGCTTTTTGCAGTTTGGGATACAAGCCTAATGTGGTGGAAAGGGCTTGACCTGCCTTAATGCTGCTGAAACACACTGCGCTTGGGCTACTGTCACATCAGTAGTGCGTGGGCCCACACTGTGGAGGCTGGCGAAAGCTGGGCCTTGGTTGTTTAAAACAAAACGGAAAGAAGCCTCCTTAACTTGAGCGAAAAGGAGAACTCTGCTCTGTTGCTAGGAATCGAGCAGTTATAATTAGTCTCTTCTTCTTTAGAAGCATATCTGTGTTGTATGATGGGTTAGCACATATATCTGCCCAGGAAGAGATTTTGCAGCTCTACAGCTCAGAAGTAGCGCCTGCTGCAGTGGTGTCCATGTCCTACTACAAAATACATGCTTGGGAACCCCACCTGCCAGTTCAACCAGGGGTTGAATTGAAGGCTTTTTTTGGTGTAAAAGGACTCTCCAGTCTCTGGGCTTTTAAAATTCCAAGCCATGGAGTTCTCCAGCATTCCGGTTGAGTTGTAACTGGTCAGTCATCCTTTATGTCTAGCACTATGGAAATACCGCTGGCAGTAGAGCAAGACCGCAACCAGGAGTTGGCCATCTGCCATGAGAGTGTCTCTCCCTTCCCCCTCCTCTCACCCACCCTCTCTGGCTGCAGCAGTTGCATATATTCCTTCCTGAATGTATACTTACTTTTAGTGATTATAGTTTCATTTAATTTAGCAAGTTCATCTGCATCTCTGGGTGTTGGCAGCACCTGCAGGAGTCTTCACAGGTAAACTCTAAAGAGAGATGAGCTAACACTGCTATTTTGTAATTCTTTATTTACTAGAACTTTATGAAAATCTGGGTGATTGGTTTTTTAATTCACATGCAAATATTGGGTCTGGGCTGATGAGTTGATGGTCATTGACTTTTTTTTTTGTTGTTTAATTGGCACACTTGCACAGCACTCAGAGGTGCAGTAACTGAGTAACTGGCTGGGGAGACAGCTCGATGCTACAGTTTCTGGGTTTTTTTTAATCACCTCCAAATGTGACAATCAGTCTGTCTTCCCTCAGGGTGTGTGCATTGCTGCTGCCCTTGTCTGTGACAGCACATGTCCCAGATCCCATCCTCTGTTAGGTGGAAGAAAAGGACACCTCTTGCCTCTTTTTCAGGTGGAGCATGTGTGAAGCACCTTTCCTTCAACGTGAGACTGTGTTTGAGACTTAGTCCCATGTAAAGTAATAAAGAAAAAATGAATGAGCGTCTTTTTATCCTGCGTCAAAATCCAGCTGGTAAACTCTGCCTTTAACTTTCTGCTGGGATTTGCATGAAAGCCTGACACATGGAGAGAGAATCTGCTGCTTGCGGTGTGTTTGAACAGAGCATGGGACAGGCCGCCCACCTTCCCACCCCAAGGAGGAACAAGGAGATTTTAACTCTGCATATGTACGAGCAGTCTCCAGCCATGGGGGTGGAAGAGTGCAGGGATCCTGGTGCAGAGATAAAACGCTTGTTTAAAGGTCAAGACTCCTGCCTTTTCTGTGGGCAAGACACCCATTCCTCACCCTGGCAACGACAGAAAAATAGCATCTTGGAAAAATGTGAGATGTCCTTCTGGTACTAGGCAGAGAGGGAAAAACAGTTGCTGAGAAGCTCCCTCCCCCCTCTCTTGTTTAATATAGTTTATTCATCTGTAAGTTGTAGTGAGTAACTTACAGCTACTGTCTTGCCAGACTGCATGAATTATAGATGGCTCTTTTATGAGTTTTCGTGTTGACTCCAGCAATTAGTATGCGTTGGACATAGTTATCTTTATGGCATCTAGTGTAGCGTGGGTTTCGGCTCCTCTGACTTTTTAATTACTTTCTGTTTTAGCAATCAGTCATCTGCCTGTCTTGCTAAGGAATGCGAAGAAAACACAACCAGCTTGATAGAAACTTACAGTTCAGTGTGGAGCATCAGGTTTGAAATGATGTGGTTTACCAGAAGGAAAGATGACATAAATAGAGCACTTTGTTCTGGTTTGGTTGTTTTTTGTTGTTTGGTTTGTGTTTGTTGTTTTTTTTTCCCCTTTCATGTGTGTAACACACAGTAGTGCCAGAAGGCTCCACATATGTTGGGGTCCCACTCTGTTAGATGAATGGCTCAGGAGCCTGTGTCTGTATTACAGGAAAACTACAGGCAGAAACTTTGTGGTTTTGAGCCATGTCTGCTTCACACAGGTCAGCAGACCTGCGTGGATCTTTGCACCTCTGTGTACTTTGAAGTTGTGGGTGGTGCTGTTGGCACTGGTGGGTGCCTCTCCTCTACCAGCACGTCTGCTTACTCCATCTTGAACGGCCAAGTGGTTTTCTGAGTCTCTTGTCCCCTTGTGTGTGGTTGTCTGTCGCTCCTGTCTGTAGAACTGTTTTGTAGGTGTGAAAGGAGAGTTGGTAGGGTCTGCCATTCGACTTTGTTGAGGCTGGGGTAATATAATTTAGCTAATGGGCTTCAAAAGTTGATGGGGAGGGGTAGGTAGCATTTAAAGGCCTCTGAAACTTGACTTATGGCAGTCATGGGTTGCAGGAATAAAACTTTTATTTTCATTAAATATTGTGTGCTGAAACAGCCTAAACTTTCAGTAGTCCCAAACGGCTGCAGAAACAAAAACATCATGACTATGCCTTCCTAGTGGTATCTGTGGGATTTGATTTTAATATATATATAGTATTGGGGAGTAATTGTGTCTGCAGCTAAAATGTATTCTCCCATCTGACTGCAGTTGAAAAGTTCATGCGCTCTTTCATTGCTTCCACTGTTCACTTAATCATGCTGTGGAAACATAAGATGAATTTCTCAAAGCAGAGTCATGCTGATGCGAAGAAGAAACTAACTCGGTCCAGTGACGCTTTGCATTCCTGTTAGGATGAGCAGAGTGACTCACTTCGGTGTCACAGTGCTGGTGTGATGCCAGACAATGAAGCAATTGCCTGGTGCTCTGAATTTCAGCAGGGCCTACACAGGGGTTGTTTAAAGCCTGCTTACATGGGAATTGGCAGGAGATTATTTTAGGAAGAAGAGAATCTGCACAGTCAACAAGACTACGATGAGGGAGACAGCCGCCTCTGTAACCACTCGATGGGGCTCCATGCTCCAGGGCCTCAGCTCTGCTGTAAAGCCATGGAGAGGTGGGTGTGATTTGGTCAGGACAGGGTTTCATCCGCATAGTTCAAAGCCAGCAGAAGTTTAAAGGATAACAGTGTTGAGTTTGGGGATAGACTGTGTCTCCGTATCACAGTGGGAGGATTCATGTAAGCAGTTTTTTTTGTTTTCGCTTTAAATATGCAGTGGGAAAAGACTTTTGGGAGCCCTCTGGGATAGTGCTGCTATTTCAGGGGATAGCTTCTATAGAACCAGTCTCTCAGTTTTATGGATTGAAGGATTTCTCTTACTCCCCATCTCCAAACAGATTGCATAGCTCTTGTCACTCCAAATGTAAAACCTGGATGAGGAGGAAGACCTGGGGGTCTGAGCGATGGGGAAGAAAGGAGAAGGTGAACTGTAGGCTTTGCCCACATGAAAGCTGCAGCTATCAAATAGTTGTAAAACAACGTATTTTGTTAAACTACGTAACTTCTCAGTGGTTACTTGCTCATTCAGAGAAAAATGTAAGATAAACAAGAGCTTGTACTGCCAGTGTTTCTAGCCCTGCAGTGAAACAGCAATTCACTTGTGTTCTATCCTTTCTGACTGAGGGATTTTGAAAAACCCTCTTACTGAAGAACCAATGAGCAGGTGTGCACTGGTGGAACTGAGAGTGAGGATGCTTGACATCCAGAGGTTTTTCTTAAGTTTTCATAGTTTGGGGTTTTGGTTTTTTTTTTTTTTTTCTTTCTTATGTTATTTTCCCTTCCCCAGCACTAGGCCGATGTCTGCCTGTAATCTAGGTGAGGGCAGGTTCTTCCTCTTCTCACTTCTTATTCTTCATCCTGGAGCCATGTGCTGCTCTGTTCTTTTCCTTGTACCACCCTTCAGTCTGATGTTGCATGCATTCCTCAATACAGGAAAATTTACTCTGCACCTGCTTAGTCCTGTTCCTCTGACAGCAGGTAGCAAGCACCGATTCTCACCTGCTCATCTCTCTGCTGGGTGGGGAGAAGGACCTAGTAAGAAGGCAGTTTCCCATGCTGTCTTGGCCATGCCCACAGCTCCAGGAAGTCTAGCCAGTGGGGGAATCCTTGGGTGCACCTTTATTCAAACCCCCGTGAGGTAAACCCGGGGTGTTGCAACAGCAAATGTGGTGCCCAGTCCTGGGGAGGGCTCTTTGGCAGGCACAGAGCTGCTAACATTTATTTACCTTCCTCTTCCCCATTTGCAGCATATTCCTCGTGCTCTCCCAGCAATTTGCTTTCTCGTGGTTAAATAAGCATCAATGCAAAGAATGCAGCTCTTATGTGGCACTGCTGCTTATGTTGTTTCAAATGCTTTAGTTGTGCTATAGAATCACAGAATGGTTGGGGTTGGAAGGGACCTTTCAAGGTCATCTAGTCCAACCCCCCTGCAGGGAGCAGGGACATCCTCAACTAGAGCAGGTTGGTCAAAGCCCTGGCCAATCTGACCTGGAATGTTTCCAGGGATGGGGCATCTACCACCTCTCTGGGCAACTTGGGCCAGGGTCTCATCAGCCTAAGTGTAAAAAAATGTCTTCCTTCTCTCTAGTTTAAATCTCCCCTCTTCTAGTTTAAAACCATCACCCGTTGTCCTGTCACAACAGGCCCTGCTAAAAGTCTATCCCCATGTTTCTTCTAAAGACCCCTTTAAGTACTGGAAGGCCTCAATAAGGTCTCCCTGGAGCCTTCTCTTCTCCAGGCTGGACAACCCCAACTCTAGTTCAGTACCAACCAGTAACACCACAATGTGCAAAGTGCATCAGTGAGACCTCAGTATTTTCATGTTGCACAAGATATGTGTGCAGCAGTGTCTGACAGATTTACCAGTTGGGCTTTAGTTTAGACTAGACTTTTTCACTGCTTAGCCCGGGAGAGTAGTCTTTTGCACCACTTTGTGTCTGCCACTCCAGCTGTCACTCAATTCTGCTCCGTTTTATACTGGAGAATGTCATGAGGCTGAAGCACGAGTGATGGGAGGTGCACAGGACACATGCCAGGACACACCCAGACAAATGCACAGCTCATTTCTCCCCACCCCTCCCAAATGCCAAAACTATCCCACCATTAAAATCAATACTCCAAATGCTAGTTTGTAACGTAAAGCTCCATTTCACAGTTGCCTTGTGAGGAAGTGGGGCTGGGGTCAAACCACTTACAAAGCTCCTCATGCATGAAAGCTTGTCCAAAGCCTTACTGGATGCCCAGTGCTGCCAGCCCTCCTGTTTCAGAGCAAGTGTGTAAAAACTGGGAACCAACTAAGTGGAGGAGAAGGTGGAGCTGCAGACCGGCCACAGCTTGATAAACCTTGATAGCTAAGGAACCACTGCTTTCAGCAGAGTCTTATGTGGTGCTGCCAGGTGCCTTATGTGAGCAGCATTTGCCTTTCTTAGCTCCCCGCAGCTGTGTGAGCAGTGTGCCCTGGTCACCAGTCTTGCCAGTTATGCTGAGCATCAGTAGCTCAGCCAAAGAAGAGTTTGAAGGCTGGCTGGGTGGTGTGTGGTCATTGGACTGTGGTGTGGTTGTGGGGTCTGTTTGGAGTGCGATTTAGTGTGATTCCTCCGTAGTCCATCCTAGATGAAAGCAGTTCTCTGAAAGCCAGCAGACATCTTGGCTTTAACTGGACTCCTCATTTGCAGAGAGACTTTTTCACCCAGTCATTCTCCCTGAGCAAAATATCTTCCCTACTGCTTGTGAAATTTGTAAAGCTGTTGAACTGCTTTTTCCACCCAAACAGAAACTGTTCCTGCTTTGGTCTCTGTTCTGCAGTTGACTCCCAGCTTTCTTCTGAGAACATAATGCAGACAAATTCCAGTTTCCAGAAGGATCTTGCTGCAGCCAGGCTGTGTCTCAAGTAATGCTGATCTCATTTGGGTGGAACAAGCTAGTTAGAATCAGAATAATCTATTATCCTGTTCCAAAGCTTCCGTCTTTAAATCCGCACAGCAGGGATTATTTACTTAAGGATTTATATGTGTGTTGGGAATCTAGTTTTGTTTGACCCTTCCAGCAGAATAAAACGCAGTCAACTTTCTGGTGGTTTGAGTTGGGCTTGAAACATGCTACTACTGTGGAAAAGCCAGAGCCAGCTTGGGACCAGGGAGGGCTATGGCATTGTGTCCGAGGTGACGTGGGTACAGCTCTGCAGCTTCCCGGCCACATCTGCCTCTGAACCAGTTCAGCAGCTTTTTACCAAAGGAGCCTGAGTGGCTGCATCGAAACTCTTGGAGTGCAAACTTCAGTCTCTCTCTGTCACGCTGTGCTGGAGAATGATGCAAACCTTTTGATGTAGATTGCAGTGGAACTAGCACGGATCTGAGGGGTCTTATGAGCTTGACAACTTGTTGTCTTCCTCTTGAGTATCCCTGCTCTTTGCTACCTCATATTTATCAATCTGCCTCCCCACTTATACTTCGTCGAGAATTGGCTATATCCTGAAACAGCCTTTTCTTACTGATCAATAGCTCAAACGCTTCAGCGTAGAATTGTTCACAGAAAGAAAACAACTTGGAGCTTGAGTAGAATTTGTCCTCAAGGTTACAGGCTACTCTGCAAATACCTGCTTGTGGTTTACCTGACAGCATGTGATTCTAGATGACAGAAAAGAAATAAATAAGGTGGCTTATTTGTTTGCCTTTTGTTTTTTTTTCCTATTCTTAGTAAAGGCCTCCCCAACTGAAGATGTCCAACAATGGAGTGGAAGCAGAAGACAAACCGCCAGCTCCTCCAATGAGAAATACCAGCACTATGATTGGATCAGGAAGCAAAGATGCTGGGACGTTAAACCATGGCTCAAAACCTTTGCCTCCCAACCCAGAAGAAAAGAAAAGGAAGGACCGATTTTACCGATCTATTTTACCAGGAGATAAAAGTACAGTATTTTTTCTCTTCATATAAACCCTCTGTCTGAATGTTGCTCTCAATGACCTGAGTTGAACCCCTGATGCTTAGTGACGGTTTAGGCTTTAGAAAGTGCTGTGTGTTTCCTGCACAACTGTCATGATCATTTTGGGGTACATAAGATGCTGCCTGTAGATCTGGTTTTTGTAATGATGAATCATTCAATCCATCTCACTCCATTTTGTGCCTTTCCCCCTCCCGCCCCCCCCCCTTTTTTTTTTTTCTTCCCTTCTTCCTCCTAAATTATGAGAAAAGTGTCTCTGAAAACTGGGACTAGCTCTGCCACTTCCAGGCCTGACTTGTCCTTAATGATCTTGAAAAGCATACATTTTTGTGCCAGTTACAAGCTGGCCAATTAAAGCTGGCATGGCAATTGCTTTGGTGGGGAGCAGGGGGCAATCTTTTGCTTTTTTGTTGTTTTAAACAACAACATAATTTTAATCATAGAATGCATTGAGTTGGAAGGGTCCTCTAGTCCAAGCCCCTGGTAGTAAACAGGGACATCCTCAACTAGATCAGGTTGCTTAGAACCTCATCAAGCCTGACCTTGAATGTCTTCAGGCACATTTTGGGTTAAGCATGACTAACAGGCCATCTCCTGCTAGGTCTTTCGTATGTTACCGCATGGTCATTTACTCTGTCTTAGTGTTGGAGTCAGGTATTGTCTATATGCTGTTAAGAATAATCCGTTACGGCAATTTCCTGTACATTTCTTGTGAACTGAAAGAATTTTCTTGTGTTACAGGGACTGTAACAGATAGAAATGGAGATAGGAACTGTGAACTGTACATGAAATTCTAATTTTCAAGATCAGGATATTTAAAAAACCTCTTTCTCATGAATCTTCTGAAGTAATGTAAGAAAAAAAAAAGCCAACCTCCATCACCTAATATAGGCTGGTTTATTTATATCTGACCTATTTTTTGGTGTTCCTCTTTCTAATACATCAGCGTTTTGTAGAGTCTGCATTTCAATGGTGTCTGGACACTGTGTGACTAAAGTCAAGCCTTGCTATCTTCAACTTCCTGGGCTTCAGGAGGGAGGCTGCCGCCTTAATTTTTGTTAGCAAAAAGACTAATTGGAGTTCTTCTCTGGAGACTTTCAAAACCTGCCACAATCCTGGGCAACCTGATCTAGGTGACCCTGCTTTAGCAGGGGAGGTTGGACTAGATGATCTCCAGAGGTCCATTCCAGTGCCTACCACTCTGTGATTCTTTGAGGGATAGTTTCACTAATTTAAATAAGCAAGACATAGGTTCCTTTTCTACAAAATACTGCAACATTCATTGTTAGTATGATCTGATACCTTTGGCAACTCTGGATTGTTTTACAAATGTGGATTTTTGATTCTGCAATCCAGAAACTCATGAACTCCGTGTTAAAAGCTTGCCACATCTCAGTTAGAATTTTCCAGTTCTGAGTATTAATCCTAAAAGCTGCAGGATTTTTGTGTTGGCTTACTTAAGGGAGCGGGGTTTTAAAATCTCTAGACTCAACAGTGGCAGAGAACAAAGAAATCACCTGAGATTTATAAAAGAGTAAAAGAAACGCAACCTGAAATGCTAGTTTGAATTGAATTTTAAAGGAGACATGCAGAAATGAACAGTTTGGGTAAAAGCAGCAGACAGACTGCCATGGATTTGAAAATGCCTGTGTTTACTGAAGATTGGCCAACATGGCAGATGCTTTTAGACATGAGAGATTTTTGTTTAGCCAAGCCCAGCAGAGCCTTCTGTTGCGATACACCTGCCCGAATGAGAATGGTCACTTCTGTCCTCTAATTCCTATCAAGCAAAAAACACCTTTAACACTGTCATCTTCATTTCAGATATAATAATTTTCATGTTGTGGAAAGTTCTAATCTCATGATGACAACTAAATTCCTAGTGCCTCCTGCTGCTTAAAGATTAATGAAATTTCCAGATGTTCAGACACCTCTCTATGGTTTGTGCCTGAAATAACTTGAATTGTAGGATGGGTTGGGTTGGAAGGCACCTTTCAAGGTCATCTAGTCCAACCCCCCTGCAGGGAGCAGGGACATGTGCAACTAGAGCAGGTTGCTCAGAGCCCCATCCAACCTGACCTTGAATGTTCCCAGGAATGGGGCTTCTACCACCTCTCTGGGCAACTTGGGCCAGTGTCTCATCAGCCTCAGTGTAAAAATTGTCTTCCTTCTCTCTAATATAAATCTCCCCTCTTCTAGTTTAAAACCATCACCCCTTGTCCTGTCACAACAGGTCCTGCTAAAAGTCTATCCCCATCTTTCTTACAGACCCCTTTAAGTACTGAAAGGCCACAAGAAGGTCTCCCTGGATCTTTTTGGGTATTATTTGTTAGTTTGTCTGGACTAAAAGGGGAATTGGTTTCCATTCAGTTAAAGGAATGTAATTTGGGGTAAATCCATGACCTTTGAATCTTTACCCAGCGAAGACAGTGATTTGTGTTTGAACTCTGCTGGGGTTGCAAAAAGCCTGCGAAGATCTGAAATGCTCTAAAGTTAATTTTGCTAGTAGATATGAATGTGGGCTTTTATACCGTAGCTCTTTACTCTCAGCAGGGAACAGTATTGGAGCAGTCACTTTGCAAAAGATGGCAAAGAAGTTGTGCTTTATGGAAAGGTGCAGCTTGAACACATGGAGTCCTGATGTGGAGCAGGCAACAGACCTGCTGACAGTCTGTGGGTCCAGATCAGAGGGGAGGCCAACAAGGAGGTGCATCTTGAGAGCATCTTGTGCAGGTTGCTGGGGTCGAGAAGCACAGTTCTTGCTGAAGTCACTTTGGAAAATGTCTTTGCCATTGCACTAACCCTGTGCATGAAGAGAGCCATGGTGTAAAGGACACACGGGCCTCATACATGTTTGGACACTTCCATTGAGATATGTCCCCTTGCCAGGCTGTTTTGGAGGTGTCATGCTCTACTTGCAAAATCTAGGGTGTAATTTATTTCTCTGTCCCATCCTAAACCCCAACACTGGTATTTAAAAAACCTGTTGGTTTGATACTGGGTGGGTCCTGTCCAAATGGCTGCAGAGCTCATGTGAAATGTTGCTTTTGACAGGAATTGTGGACATACAAAGTTTCTTGGGCTTGGAGCTCATCAGTGTCCTAGCTGAGTGTGTGAATTTGGCTTGAATGTGGCATATTTAGCTCCTTTGAGCTTTGCTGAGCGTAGCTGCTGGAGCCCTTTCTGGAGTGACAGGGGAAACACTTCCCTCAACCTTACCAGTGGAGAAGACCTTTCTCATCTCAGTATGCTTCAAGATGGACTCATGGGCTTACTTTGTGGTGGGACATAGTGCATCCTAGTTGTAGCTCAAGTTGCCAAAGCATCCTAAGGGAAATTTTTGGGTGGCTCTTGTAATAGCATAAAATGTGTGAGGTTTTCAATGAGAAGGTGTAAGGTGTTTGTGGGGATAAAGCACTGGGTGGTAGGTAGGCCTTCTTAAACAGGTATATGATACCCCCTTTTTTTTTTTTTTTTTTAAGATTTATTTATTTATTTTTATTTTATTTAAGATTTTTCAAGGCTTTCTGTCTCATTGGAAGAATAATATAATCACTGGAGAGGATGATTAAATGTTTAGCAAGATTGGGAGTGCCCATCTATTTAATGCTCTTTATCTTATAACTCCTGCTATAACATAAACAACCTGCTACAGAAAGCAATGTTGTTATTAGTGGTTTAACACGTTTAGGCTTTTAGAGCTGCCAGGTTTTGGATCAAAAACTTCTGAAGTTCATTGTCCTCTGAGACTGCTGGAGGAAAATGTCTGGGTTCGTGTGCCAGCTTCATGTGTGTTCACACAACGGTGGGTTCATTCTGGGCACTGTAAAACCCTGCGTGTAGCAGCCAGGCTGATTTCAGAAAGTGTATAGAGTAATTACGGTTTCACCCTAATGTTACTGCTAAGGGAAAGTGATTTTTGGTGTTAGCTCGTGGTAGCTGTCAGAAAGAGATGTTGGGAGTCAGGGAAAATGCAAAGGGTTTGAGATGCTGTAGGAAATGATTGCAGGAAACTAATTGGGAGAACGTAACTGCTTCATGGGTATGAAAAACCACACAAGGCAGCAAAACCTCTTCCTGTTCTATAATGCAGTGTAGCCAGACTGAAACTCTCTACCCGTGTGTCAGACTTGAACAGAGAACTGGAGTGTTGATGGGACAGAAGCTGTTATGTTATTGAATCTCTCCTGGATATATTCTTGTGTGGCATGCCCTAGGTGTTCCTGCTCTCACAGGCGAGTTGGACTCAGTGATCTCCAGAGGTCTCTTCCAACCCCTACCACTCTATGATTCTATGAATCAGTCCCTCCAGAACTGTTTTTTATTGCTCTGTGTAGCTGAGGCTTGTTCAGGCCATCATCTTCCTGCTTTGTGTAAGTTAGCAGTCAGCAGTCATCTTAGTTTGATGGTTGAATGGGTACTGGGATAGTTGGTTGCAGAGAATGTTTTTGGGATTTGGGTGTACAGCAAAGAGCTCGGGCTGTCCGAATGTAGAATAAAAAGCCAATACCTAAAGGTATATTGACTTCTGGATAGCAACTTAGTGCCTTTAGACTTTTTTAGACATATGTTCAAATCTACTGTGGCAGTTGTCCTGGACCATGTGTGGGTGTTCCTCACTTATTCAGCACTCCTGAATAGTGGTGCTAGTACAGGTGCCCTCTTTTTCCTCACCTGAGCAATGGGGCTTCTAGGCTGAGTTGACATCTTACCCTTTGGCTACTGATCCTGTAGACAGGCCTATGGAATATGGTGTCTCTGATGGCTCTCTCTGCATCTCTTTTCCTCTTGCTTTCCACCCACCGACAGTGCATGAAACTTTTTCTGTATACCTGCTGGGTGCAGCTGCTTGTTGCTTCTTTTTGGCAGGCCTCTGTGCTGCAGATGCTCACCATCTGCTAACCAGCAGCTGCTTCGGTCTCCTTCTAACTTCCCTCTCTGTCGTGGCTCCTCCAGCATTCCAGATTTCTCTCCTCCTTCCCCTCTCTGTTGCTATTCTGCGATTCAGCTTCCCCCATCCCTTGTGTTTGAAAGAGGGATCAAAAACAATCTGTTCCATTTTCATGTCCCAAATGGAGCACCTGATCCTTTTCTTTCTCCAAAATTACTCTGTAACAGCAATTCCATAACAACACAGAGACCAGTGCCAGAGCTGGCACTGAAGGAGGCGGGCCCTTTGGGGCGAGCCCTGACCATCTCTACACAACTAATCACCAGCAGTGCCTTAAATAATTGCAATATTGAGCGTTAGCCTCACAGGTTTCTGAAGTACCTGAGGTTTGGCATTCATGTTGCCAAAAATGCACTGGGGAATGTCAGCCATGAAATAAATTCTGTTTGGCTTTAGATACCAAAGGCAGCAGCTGGGAAACTTAAGTGGTTTAGTCACCTTCTTCTGGCTCTGCTTATTTTATAACTGCAAAGCAGCAAATCCAAGTAGAAAGTTGTTCTTCGTTAAACTCTCCATTTCTTGAATAGAGTAAATATTAATAGAAGGGCAGAGTCCTTAATAATACCATGAATATAGATGAACTTAATCCAAGGCATAATGATAATCTTGCTTGAAGACCCAACTTTAAAATTTGCAGGGTGCATCTGCTTTTCTTTATTTCCTTTCCTGTTTCTTCATGACTTCTGCTTGTCACCTGCCAGATTCTGCCTTCTTGCTCTGTCTTCAAAGCTTATTATTAAAACCACATTTAGTTCATTTTCTGAGCATAAAAAATATAAATGGTTTTGCTCACAGAAGACTTTGTAGCAGAAGCATACATGTTCTATTTAGTTTTCTACATAAACTCTGTTTCAAGGAAATAGGATGAAGGAAGCAATTTATAAGCAGCATTTGTAGTTAATTTTGTCCCTGTCTTAATATGAGAGGTGAGTATATATTTAGCAGCACTTTTTTTTTTTTCCAAGTTGTTTAAAACAATGAATAAAAAAAAGTGTTCAAAACTGCATGGCTTCCACTTACTGCCACTGTAGTGCTCTTGACTCTGACCTGCATAAGTCTGAGTGAATATTTTAGGTAAATAGCTCTTGTGCTGTTGAGCTCTGCCAGTTAATACTTGACATACCCAAAATACCAGTTTCCTTGACTTACACATGTTCTGTGTTACAGGACTTTGATTTTTGTTGTCTGCTCACTGTGGCTGCTCTTAAGTGAGGTAGCAAGGTTTTGAAACTTGCTGTTTGTCTGCCCCAGATAAAAAAATCCTAGGACTAGCAAGAGGGGTCGTGTTTGGGTAGGTAAATTGGAAGCTATTGAGGAGATTTAAATTCTTGATGGATTTATGGATTTATTTTTGTTGTTGTTGTCTCTTCCAGCCAATAAAAAGAAAGAGAAAGAGCGGCCGGAGATTTCCCTCCCTTCAGACTTTGAACACACAATTCATGTGGGGTTTGATGCAGTCACGGGAGAATTCACAGTAAGTGAATCTGGAGGAGAAGAGAACTATGTGGTTTGGCTTATTGCTGGGAGGAGCCAGGACCCATTAATCTTTTATATAGTAATGTTGGAAAGACTATTACCATCATCTAGTTTGATCTCCTCTGAAACACATCTGCAGAGGTTACCCACTAATTCCTGCTGAGACTGTCAAACTTGGCACATCCCAGGAGCCCAGGCTGCCAGCAAACTTTTCCTTTCCTGTTTTTTTGGCTGATGTGAACAGTAAAGCATGGTATATCTTTCCTCCCTTCCCCTCCCTTCCTCTTCTGGAGCTGGATTAGGTCTACAGCATAATCTGTGTCCACCAAGTGAGGCTCTGAGAGTTGCCCTTTAGGAGACACACAACTGTGCATAGCTGCTTATGACAATACCTATGTACTGTCCTAAGGCTAAATGTCAGATGCTTTTATGTTTTGTTTTTCATTGACGTGCAAAATACTATGAAGACAGAGCTATATTTAATTTGATTGCAAGACAGTATTTACTAGAAGCAGAAGTTGTTTGTGAGCTGTCTGATTTTCACCTGTCTTTAATACACTGCTTTTTCAGGGACTTTGCTCTCCTGACCTGAATCAAGCATACAGTTGTTTTTTGCATGTCAGCCTCTAGACTTGCTCAAGTTAACCTAGATGTGCCAGTGGGTCATTACCTGAGCAGAGTATCCAGACATCCTTTTGAACAGGGGGGGCAACTTCACTGATAGAGGATCTCGGTCACTTGCCTCTTCCTCTGTATGAACTGTTATTCTTGCAGCTGATGAAGGACAGTAGTCTGGTTGTACTCCCATTGTAAAGTCTGGTTGTACTCTCGATGTATTCATTTTCTGGCAGAAATGATGACCCTGTAATGAAATCCTGAGCTTTATATGTGAAGTTCACATTGCTGCTTTCCCAGCCGTGGTTGCAATAGGCACGATACTGCTATTATCAAAGAATTCTAGTGCTACAGGAAGACCCAAATGAAGATTGCATGTCCATTGCACTAGACGCTATACTGTGTATGTTACTTCTGTAGTCTGTAGTTTCTTGGATATGTGTAAATATGTGTAAATATGTGTGTATCTGTGCATAAAGGTGGTTGGGTGTTTTGGCTTGAGGCTCTACCTGTACTGCAGAATTTGTTCTGCTCCTTTCTGCTTTTCTGAGTTTTGGTGTTCAAAGAACTTGGGACTCACTCATAGCCCCATCAGCGGAGTGGCATTTGCCTGTCCATGTAAGGAGCGTGTGGCTTGTAACATAGATGGTGGCTAGGAAGGTATCGATTCATTACCCTCTCTCCATTTCCCACACAGCATAACCCCAAAATCTGGCAGAACTATGGCAGTGGGTGTGTGCCTTGTGAACCACATTAGGTTAACTGTTAGCTAACAACGTACATCTCCCAACAGGGAATGCCAGAGCAATGGGCACGTTTACTGCAGACTTCCAACATCACCAAGTCAGAGCAGAAGAAGAACCCCCAGGCGGTGCTGGATGTGTTGGAGTTTTACAACTCCAAGAAGATCTCCAACAGCCAGAAGTACATGAGTTTCACAGGTGCGTGGTGGTTGTCTCCTATGGTTGCTTTGTCTGACTTTACAGTAGTCACTGCATGTGGGGTTTCTTTCATTTAATCAACAAGTAGATCTGTCTTTCCAAGGAAAATGTGAATGAGATTCTCTGGTGCTCAAGCACTCCCCTTCTTTTTAAACTGCTGTTCTGTTAATCCTCATGCCCAGCAGAGCTGCAAAAGAGGAGGTCAGTCAATTGGCTAAATCCCCAAAACACAGGGTTCTCTGAAGCTTACAGGCAGCATCTTGGAGGATGGATCTCAGAGTGTGGGTGATGGGTTTCCAGCGATGAAAATGCCCAGAGAAAACAGGCAGCTGAATTTTGCACCAGTTTCAGTTTCTGGTGTGGGTATTGCTTTGTGCATGCTTGGGGCGAGGATCTATCTGCTTCTGTGATTGAGGTATATGACTCAGCTCCTCGGTACTTGGTAACTGCTGGATAGATTCCTCTAAAAATCAAAGCTGCCAAAGTTTTGTGCCTTCTTTGTATAGAGAAGCCCAACTGTACCCTTAGCCACATCCAAAGCAGTTTGGCCAGCAGATCGATGGAGGCTTTGCTCTGGTGAGACCCCCCTGCAGTGTTGGGTTGAGCTCTGGAGTTCTCAGCACAGGAGAGACATGGACCTGTTGGAGCAGGGCCAGAGGAGGTCACAGCAATGCTGGGAGGGCTGGAACCCCTCTGCTGTGAGGCCAGGCTGAGAGAGTTGGGGCTGTTCAGCCTGGAGAAGAGAAGGCTTCATGAAAACTATATTGAGGACTTTCAATAATTAAAAGGGGCCTATCAGAAAGATGGGGACAAACTTTTTAACAGGGCCTGTTGTGACAGGATAGGGGTGATGTTTTTAAACTAAAAGAGAGTAGATTTAGACTAGATTTCTAGCAAAAAATTAAATTTTTTACACTCATGGTAGTGAAACATGGGCAGAGGTTGCCCAGAGAGGTGGTCAATGCCCCATCCCTGGAAACATTCCAGGTGAGGTTGGCCAGGGCTCTGAGCAACCTGCTCTAGTTGAAGCTGTCCCTGCTCACTGCAGGGGTGTTGACTAGATGACCTTGAAAGGTCCCTTCCAACCTAAACCATTCCATGATTACCTCCCCACTGGAAGACTCCTGCAACCACCACTTCTTTTTCCTTTCAACTTTAAACTCCTTCTCTTTCTAAATATTAATCCCTACTTTAGTTCTTTTTAACTGGATGGAGCCATGTCACCAGAACTGGTGTTAATTAGGAAGGCTCCAGGCAGGGATAAAATCATAGATCTTCCCCCTATATGCTTGGATAGGCAAACAAGTAAGCCACCAGTTGACTCATGGGGTCATCTGTTGCCATTCCAAGAAGTGTAGGTGGCTGTGGTGGAACATCTTGCAGGTCTTGGGATAGCTGCAGTGCCTTTGCTGGTGATTTAGCCTATTGAAAAACATTTTGTGCATATGGATGGAGGACAGTATTCATTCAGGTGCTGCTCTGGGAAATTCCACCCTCTTCCAGCAAGGACTTGCAGCCCCTGAATTTTTTTGCAGATTTCTTTAACTCCTATTCCCCTCTGTCTCTTTCAGATAAATCAACGGAGGATTACAATTCATCAAATACATTGGTAATACTTACAGTTGCATTCAGTCTCAAGTTTGGGGATTTAAAAACTTGCATAAAGTGGTGTTAACTACATGTAAACTTTCAGTTTGCTTTGTGTTTTAAAATTGGAACTATCTGTATTTATATAGTGAATATATTTTCATAAAAACAGGGAAAGTATCCTAAAAAGACACATTGCTCTCATTTTTATTTTCTTTTTTTTATAACTGGAGGAGAATCAAGTAGACAGAAGAAACTTTTATTATAGCTCTGTTTTCATAGAAGTTGATCTGTTCCTGTACCTAGAATTTGATAACTGCTCTGCTTTCAGGTTTTATATGTCTCTATAAACATCTGTGATATAACAAAGATCAATTAGTAGTCTGCAAGGTATGATTGACCATAACTAATGCAGATCAGTGTTGATTAACCAAAGTAATCTGCAGCAAAGGAGGAAATAGAAGGTTCTCCTACTTTTTGCTTGACCTTTACGCTCTCCTTAGCAGGGCAGGCACCACTCCTGTTTGCTTTGTTATGAGACACGATATGTTTCTGTATGTGCATGTGGGATGGAAGAAGCAAAACTTTCAATTTAAGATGATTCATAAAGCCCACAACTCCCTCATGTCTTGTTGTCTTACTGCTATGCCATTATCTAGAGTTGGCTTGTTCTCCTCTCTTCCGGAGACAGCATGTTCAGATCTGACCATTTAGGACTCTCTATGGAAACAAAAGGAGACAATTCCTGCTGTTATTCATTATTACATGTCATTGTACCCCAATCCTCAGGAGTTTAGAATGTCTGAGGCTGTTGGATTTTAAAGTAAATCTTGTAAAATGCAGTAGTTACTAGTCTACTGAGAGAGTGTGATGTTTTTGGAAGACACTGGGTAACCTTTAGTTTTGGGATATTCAGGAAATTCCGACTACGTAGGTGTTTTTTCATGTTGCTTTCAACAGATTAAACTTTTGCCTTATGTGGAGAGCATGTTAGCAATTCTATGTCAGGATACTGGTGGCTTTGAGGAGTTTAGGTTCTGTGAAATACTACATTGTTTTCCCTCACTTGCAGAGAGAACTTAATATTTTAATACTTTTTCCCATGGCACTCTTCGGGAACTGATGATGCACAAGCAGAACTGGTCTAGTGGATTGAGGCTCTTCCAAGTTGATTTTGAAATGTTTATAATAGAAGGGATGCCATGAGCTTCAAATCCAGTTTCAAATTTAAAATTGACTTTGATTTCTAATCACTATATTGCAAAAAATTCCAGATAATCTTCTAACCACTTACAGAACCTTTTTTTTTTAATAATTGTTCCTATTTTTAGAAAATCTTATTTTAGAAAGCAACTTTTAAAGGGGTTTGAAAATATTTCACCAGATTCTGCTTCCAAAAATCTCTCATTACTTAGTTCTCAGTCACAGTACCAAAACTGATTGACCTCTCAATTTTTAGAACACATTTAAGTGGTTTAGAAACATTATTTTTTTGATACAAATTAAAACATTTTTAGACTAAAACATCCGGTCTTCCTGATCAGGATTTGAAAGCAAGCAGCAAAACAAGAGAGGTAACATAAAATAGGGATAGATATTTTCAAACTCAGATGTTGTCTCTAGAGTTGTTGGGTCTACTGTGCAGGAGTTGGGAAGGCAATGAGAAGAGCCCAGGTGGTCTCAGGTCCTTGGGAAGAGGAGTCATCACACAGACAGATGACAAGCTTTGTCTGAACAGTTGTGTCAGGCAGTGCTGGACTGCCCCTCTATTTCCCATGAAAGCTCAGCATCTTTGGGGTTTGAATTTTTCAGGTATTGTAACTTTCCTGTTCTGATTATTATTTTTCTGCACTTGCTTCAATGCAGTCTCTGTTAGGAGCTTCATGATTGTGATTCTGTTTGTAATAAGTAATTGGCTTTTCATTTTTGCTCTTTGTGTAACCACATGCAGAATGTGAAGGCAGTCTCTGAGACCCCTGCAGTGCCCTCAGTGTCTGAAGATGAAGATGATGAAGATGATGCTGCTCCACCCCCTGTGATAGCTCCACGACCTGAACACACAAAATCTGTGAGCAGAAATACTTTCTTCAGCTCCTGATGCTTCAGTCACAGTCAGGTCTTGACTGTGGCTCCTCATCCATGCATGGTGCTGAGCCTTTCTTGGGAGCAGGAGGGTGGAGGTGGGGGCCATTCCTTCTGACAGAACACCTTTGTATTATCACCTGCCCAGTCTGGGGAGGACGGGGACAAGAGAGTCCTTGCTTAGTGATGTTAGCAGTTAACAAAGTAGCTACAGAAATGAATGCCTAATGAGAACAATAACCAGATGAATAGACATGTTTAAGTCTTCAACTGATTTGTATTAACATGTATGTTTTTTCTCAACAAAATTAGATATACACCCGCTCTGTGATAGACCCCATTCCTCCTCCTACCAGAGACGTGGCCACCTCTCCTATTTCTTCTCCCTCGGAAAACAACACAGCGGTGCCTGACATGCTGGTCAGGAACACGGAGAAACAAAAGAAAAAGCCAAAAATGTCAGATGAAGAGATCTTGGAAAAATTAAGTATGTCCTTTTTTCCCCCCACACCCCCCCCCAAGAGAAAAAGCCGGGTCCTGCTGTGTTGGTTTCTCAAAACCTTAATAAGCTGAAATGTTTTGACATTTCGATTTTGAGATGTCTTTGTGGAAGACATTGTATTATGTAGAAGACCTTGTGTTATGACTGTGGGCCAAACTTGGGGGCAGATGTAAGGAGGGAGCATAAATGTAAGCTGGGCACCTGTCATGCCAACTGAAGTCTCCGGGGAGTTAGAGATCCTCAAATCTGCAGATCTGCAAAACAAGCCCTGAATAAGTAACATCTACTTAGCCATGAAATCTGAGATTGTATCACATCTTGATATTCTGTAGCTCTGGAGTATAGTTGATTATAATGACTATTAGATATAAGGTATCTTGAAAGATGGAGGGAAAATTGACGAACCCCCAAGTTCCCTTTCATACCACCATGGTATAAAGTGACTTGGTTATTTTTAAGCGCTTTAACATTTTGTGAGTACCCAAATTAGTGGTTGTTTTGGAGAAAAAGTCATCATGTCTCTCTGTTGTGGCATGATGCCTTTAACAGTCCCTACCTTCAGTTCAAGTGATCCTCTGCTGCCTGGTATTTTTGGCTTATGCTGTGGCATAGCTAACAGCTGAACCAGCTCTTCTGTGAAATCAATTGCTATCCTCAGCCTGGGCCAGTTTTTATTAGGGGAGAGGATTTCTAATTCTTTGAACTACTAAGCCTGTGTTAATTACATACATGCCTGGCTCATCAGTTGATGCACCTCTGTGGTCAGGCTGGCCTCCTTGGCTGAGGATATACCCTGAAAAGTCAGTATTTTATGAAGCAAAGACTAGTAGCTAGATGAAGAAAAATTTAATCTGAGGATCGAACTTAAAAAAAAATAGGATTATTAAAATGGCATCTGAGTACCTCATTTCTCTAAATAAAGCCTAAATGGAATTGATGGCATGTTAACTGGAGCTGCTTGCTATTAGAAAACTCATACCCGTTGTTCCAAAACAGCAACTTCACTCACTTACTTAATTAGCAGGACCTCTGTACCTGTAAGGGTTCAAGCCATTTTTGTGACTGAGTGGGGCAAACAGGGACTGCAGCAGGAAAAAAAGTGTTATTTTAATACAAATACACTCACTTCTGTAATGAAGAGAAATGCAAGTGCTTCTCTTAGGGGTGTTGGTAGTCAGATGTACCATCAGACCCCTTGCTTGTTCCAGCAAGTGCTTTTAAGTGCTGAACTGGTTCTTTAACACTGAAGGGGTTCATTACAAACGCACATGTGTGTGTGAAGTTCAGTGGCTGCTGTTAGGTGTCACCTTCTAGACATGGGCCAGTCAGAAATATGTAAAGAAGCTCTAATTCTGTTGTAAAATGATGTTTTTCCACCGAGGGTGGTAGAGTTGCATTTGTGCAAGGACACGCAACCTTTTCATGTTTTGGTTTGACTTGTGAATGAAATGGCTAAAATCTTAAAGCATATATATATATTTACACATGCTGAAGATGTGGAGAGGTTAAAAGGAAGCTGATAAACTGCCACCTTTTAGCATTAACACAGCATTGGTGCAAACACTTATGAATCCTCACATGACTTTTTGGGGAGGTAGGAAACTTTGCCCCATTTTACAGATGAGAGCATCGAATAGGGTGAGGTTGGCGTCTGCTTTGTGTCACTGCAGCACTGTCCTGTCACTGCCTTGGGGAAACGTTGGCCTGTCTTGCAGGCTAAACTTGTAGCCTTATAACTTTGAGGGAAAGCTGATGAGCATTTGTTCAGAAATGCTTGTCCTCAGGGCAGACTGTAATTGTACAGTGGGGCTGATATAGTCAGATTTCTCTTTCCACTCTCCTCTCCAAACATGGACCATATTCCCTTCCTTTACCTCTCTCTGCCCTAAACCCTGTGGGTTTGGCTGCTCTCCAATGGCATCTGAAAATAGCCTGCTCTTACTCTGCTCACTACTGGATTTCTTGGCCTAATGACCATGAGCAGTTTCTTTGCCAATATACATCTGTTCAGGCTCAGCCCTAGACCCCTGTGAAAGCAGCACCATATGTTGGCAGCTTGAGTGATTTGCAGACACCAACTCAGATGCAGCTCTGCATCTCTTGATCCCATTTGCCTCCCTGGCGCTGTTAGAGAAGAGGCTAGCTCCCAGCTGAGCTCTAGGAATTGTTGGCTCTGGTTGCTTCAGCCTAAAAAGGTTGTGATTCCCGCCTGCTCTGGTGGTTGCAAGTATCAGTTAATGTTTGCAGGGTGCATTCAGTTTCAGCGATGCTCCTTTTGTCAGCTTCTCTCAGTTTACCCCTTGGCAACCCAGCATGCAATTTGCAGCATCCCAGCGAATCTGTGCATCCTGCCCACTGCCTGCCCTTCTGCTGTGAGCTCCCTCCCCTTGTACAGAAAGCGTTGTGTTCCTCACGGATAACAAATCCACCTTAAGCCTGAGCAGCCCCTTACCACCCCACGTTGCAGAGCACCCTCTGAGAGATGCACAAATACACTTTCTTCTGCCTGAACTGCCACTGTAAGGGAGAGTGAGCCGAGATTGCTTTGGGTTGCTCTGCAAAACCAGAGCAGTGCTGCAGTCGCATGGTAACTGGTGCTAAAAACTGCACTGACTGTCAGGTTCCTAAAAGATCAGCTGAGCATTGCCCAGGCCAGGTGAGGTTTGGCTCTGAAGGGTCTCTCCAGCTTCTCTCCAAGCCTTGCAACCCAGTCATTGGGTCAGTAGTGTGCCATTACAGAAAAGCTGTAAATCATAGAATCATAGAATGGTTTGGCTTGGAAGGGACCTTAAATATCATATAGTTCCAACCCCCTTGCCATGGCAGGGACACTTTCCACTAGACCTGGTTGCTCAAGGTCCCATCCAGCCTGGATTTGAACATATCCAGTGATGAAACATCCACAGCTTCCCTGGATGCTCCATCACTGGATGTGTTCAAATATTGGATGTGTTCAAATACTTTTGTTCTGCCAGAAATTGTAATGATGTAGGGAAATCTTTGGTTATATTGGCAACAGACTATTGGCTCTAGGATGAATGAGTCCCTGGCCTCCAAATTGAAAGGATGTTGGAGTGCAGAGGCATATTAGATCATCCAGTTTGTTGAAGCTGGATGTGACTTGAAGTTTCAGGTTTATAGAGTCCTAGAATGTTTTGGGCTGGAAATCACCTTTCAGGGTCATCTAGTCCACTCCCACCTGCAGTGAGCAGGGACGTCTGCAGCTAGAGCAGGTTGCTCAGAGTCCTATCCCACCTTGCCTTGAATGTTTCCAGGGATGGGACATCAACCACCTCTCTGGGCAACCTGGACCAGGATCTCACCACCCTCAGTGTGAAAAAATATCCTTTTTATGTAGTCTAAATATCCCCTCTTTTAGTTTAAAACCAAAACCCATCACCCCTTGCCGTCTTGCAAGAGATCCTGCTAAAAAGATTGTTCCCATCTTTCTGATAGGCCCCTTTAAGTACTGAAAGGCCACAAGAAGGTCTCCCTGAAGTCTTCTCTTCTCCAGGCTGAACAACCCCAACTCTCTCAGTCTGGCCACACAGCAGAGGGCTTCCAGCCCTTGGATCATTTCTGTGACCTCCTCTGGACCTTCTCCAACAGGTCCATGTCTCTTCTGTGCTGAGGTTTCCAGCAAATAATTGTATTTACATGTCTGAGGGCCACGTATCCCCATCCTGTGCCTAACGGCGTGCCGTCAGCAGTTGCTAGTGAAGACTAAATTTGCTTCATGTCTGTGTTCCACCATTTCTGAAGGGAGACACCTGTGAGAGGGGAATGCTGCAGCTGGTATGCGTGTAAATAACAGGACTTGCTTGGTGTTCGTGTGTCTCTGGATTTCTGGCAAGTGGTTCATGAGGCTCAGCAGAGCCCACTGTGGCCCTGGGGCTGCTCTTTGGTTCTTACAGCTGTACAGAAAGGTACTTGGAAAATACTCTTGGTTTTTTTTGTTTTGCAGGAAGTATTGTGAGCGTGGGTGATCCGAAAAAGAAGTACACGTGTTTTGAGAAGATTGGACAAGGGTTAGTATGTGCTTCTTCTCTGTCCTATACCTTTCCTTGTGCTAAGAAGGAAGCACTGAAACCAGGCTAAGTTAGTTTGCTGGGAAAGGCATTGGGAATGCTTTGGAGAGTGTCTTTTGCTTGGTTGTTGTTTAGTTTTCTTTTTCTTTTGTATTTTTTATGGGATTTTTTTTGGTTTTTTTTTTTAGTTTTTGGTTGTTTTGGTGGGTTCCACCCCCCTGCAGCTCTTCTCCCTTTCCTGGCAAAATCTTGAGTTGCAGAGACTGGGTTTTTTGTATGATTGTGTTTTAATATAAGAAAATACGTCACTAGATGATCAGGTTGCTAAATACAGCTGCACGCAGGGAAGGAACCGCTTATTTTCGATACGCAAGACAATCTTCAGATTACATATTTGCTTTCTGAATCAGCTCTCCTTGACGCGGGTGTTGTGCCCCTCTTAGCAGGGCTGGGGGAAAGTGGGGTTGTGGGAGAAGCTGTAGGGTGGTGAATCAGTGCAAATCACTGAGATCTGCTGATCAGCCCCATGTGCTGAGGCTCAAACTTCCATTCCCCTTGCTACAAATGCCAAAATGTTTGTTTACTTTAGCTGATCCTATCTGCTCTGTAATCATGTTGGGTAGGCTGCAAGCCGGGGCAGTGCAGTCATGCCACTCTAAATGGGATCAAGTCATGGTCCTACAAGCTGTGCCTAGTTGCTGGTTTAGCAGCAAGGGTTTGGATGACCGCAGTGTCCCTTGTTAGGAGCTTTGTTCCCCATAAATTCTCTGGCTTCTGCTCCAACAGGAGTCTTGGCTCAGAAATATTTCAGATGATATTTACCACTGGAATTATTGCATGAAAAGGAATGGGACTGAGAGAGCTTCAAAGGAACAAGTGGGAAGGGGCACGTGTTAAAATTTCAGTTTTCCTATCAGGCACTAATAGGTGGGGTTTTGTCTTTCCTCTCTTCTGTTTAGAGCCTCAGGTACAGTTTACACGGCAATGGACGTAGCCACAGGGCAGGAGGTAAGCGCTACCAGAATACCACAGCAGTGGTTGTTTGGATTGTATCCTAAAAGATCAAGCTGATGCTACAAAATAAAGGCGGTCTTTCAGGGGTTCATGGCATCTTGTTTTTAATGATGTATTTGTTTCCTTACTAATGAGGCATGGTTGAGTGGTTTGAGCAGAGAACTGGAAAAAATTATTTCCCGAGTTTTGATTCCTGAATCATTTCATATTTGTAAAGAATCTTTCTCTGACCACAAAGGCAAGAAGCAAATGTTTGGACTGAATAGTTCCTCAGTAGAAGTTTCTCTCGTCATCCCCAAAATTCTTGTGTGTCCCCATTTAAACTCTTTTATATGCACTCTGCTCCTTTGCTTCCTACACTTAAGATTAGTTGATTTCTATAGAAATAGTTCCTCTCCTACCTTTTTCCCACTTGCTTTCTGCCCTTGAAGTGTGAGAAAGGAATGTCTGTCTCCCTGGTTTTTTTTTCTGAATATTGAAAAGTACCCTGCATATTGCAGGCCTGCATAATAAACTAGTAGTGACGGGTATGCAGCATCTGCAGAAACCATTATTGCTAGGTGGAGGATTTTTATAGAGGCATTATTCCAAATACATCTATGGAAGTCTGCAGCAATGCTTGTCTACTTTGCATTTGTAAAATGTCAGGGTGATCCACCAGTGAATTTCATAATTGTGCTTCTTGCTGAAACTCCTTCACCTCTTTTTCCAGTTCCAGAATCATAGTTTTGGGTTGGAAAGGACCTTAAAGATCATCTAGTTCCAAACCACTGCCATGGGCAGGGACACCTTCCACTAAACCAGGTTGCTCAAAGGCCCATCCAGCCTGGCCTTGAACACTTCCAGGGCCGGGCCATCCACAGCTTTCCTGGGCAACCTGTGCCAGTGTCTCACCACCCTCACAGCAAATAATTTTCTCCTATATGGACCAGCTGCAGAAACTCACAGAGCTACTTAAATGGCTGACCAACCTGTGATGAAAAAGTGTTTTCCTGCTTCACATGCCTGTGGGACTAAAATAATTGACACTGTTACTGGTGGGTTTCTAGGGGACTCCTGTAATAATGTTTTACTTGGTCTTCCTTTACTGCAGGTTGCCATAAAACAGATGAATTTACAGCAGCAGCCCAAAAAAGAACTAATTATTAATGAAATCCTTGTGATGAGGGAAAACAAAAACCCCAACATTGTCAACTACTTGGACAGGTATGTTGTGATTTGAAGAGTTCACAAAGGGACTCTGGAAAATAATTCCTTGTCGCTGTCTTAAGTGATCCTATTGCAACTTAATACAGGAATAGGACAATTTCACATTGCTTAACACACATGGCAATGTCATGGTCTGGGCGATTTGGTGGTTTCTCTCCATATCCTAGGAGAAACTGGTGTCTGAGTTGGTATTTGTGGGGTGTCTAGGCTCTCTTTAGAGATGGTGACAGCAAAGGCACTAGCACTATGCTGTCAAGACTCTCATCTCTCTCCTTTGCCATATTTGACATAACAAACCATTTCCTTCCTGCTGTTAAAGAGAAATAGAAATAGTTTGGACTGTGTTATTTGTATTTGCTTTCTTCTTCCTCTTCATTCCTCTTCCACTGAGCAATGCTGACATTCTGCTTGCAGAAGAGCAATCTCCTTCCAAGTATAGATAGTAATCTTGTCCCTGTGGCTGTCCACTGAGGTTTTCTTCACAGTAGCATAACAGTGATGAGGATGAATGACATGTGACACATAACCAAGCAAGGCTGCTTTCTTGTGGGTGTGAATCATAGAATTGTTTTGGTTGGAAAAGATCTTTAAGATCATCGAGTCCAACCATTAATCCAGCACAGCCAAGTCCAGTGTCCCTCCATGCCAAACCAAACCATGCCCCTCAGCACCACATCTATACATCTTTTAAAACCCTTCAGGGATGGTGACTCCACCATGTCCCTGGGCAGACTGTTCTGGTGCATGACAGCCCTTTCAAGGAAGACATTTTTCCTCATGTCCAACCTATGGAGCAACTTCAGGCCATTTCTTCTTGTCCTATTGCTTGTTCCTTGGGAGAAGAGACTGCCCCTCACCTGGATCCAGCTTCCTTTCAGGGAGTTGTTGAGAGCAAGGTCTCCCCTGAGCCTTCTTTTCTCCAGTCTGAACAACACAAGTTAACCTCAGCCACTCCTCACAAGACTTGTGCTCTAGACCCTTCACCAGCTTTGTTGCCCTTCTCTGGACACGCTTCAGCCCCTCAAATGTCCTTACTGGAGTCAGGGGCCCAAACCGAACCCTGTATTCAGGGTGCAACCTCCTCAGTCCAGGGGTATGGTCCGTGCCCTAGTCTTGCTGGCCACACATCCAAGTCAGGATGC
>WUAM01000203.1:2708127-2741421 GCA_024336885.1 Actenoides hombroni
ACTGCTAGCAGCAGACACTGTCTGTGAAAACAGGCTGCTAACTTCAGAAAGTGCAGTTAATTAAAAGAACTGAGCTGGAAAGTAAAATTACTGAACAGAATTAGTTCTGTTTTCACTCAAACCAGGACATTCATATATGGTTTTATTGAAAATTCATCTTCAGTGGGCAACATGCTTACTGATAAAGTTGACAAATACAAATATCAATTGGTTCTGAATTTTGCTACTGATACTTTATTAAAAAAAAATTTGTAAACCAAAATTATATTGAGCAATGATTAAGCAAAATGCCTTGTTTTTATAGAACTGCCCTTTGCAAACTTTCATTTTGGAATGCAAAACCTATCACTTTAATTAGATGTCTATTATCAGGGGATATGAAAGTGTATATTAAATTAATGAAATGGATTACCTCAGTTACACAGTGGTTATTAACAGGAAGAGCTCCCAGATTTCATATTATGTACATCAGTAACTTTAATTGCATTAGTCTGAGCTAGGAGAGCTATTTTAGGAGATATTTCAACAGCACAACAATTTCTGCTGGCTTTTTGCCTGCTGTAGCTCAATTTCTGAGGGTTCCCTCATAAATGCTAACTTATTATTTCTGTCAGTCATGCTTTAGCAAACACGGCCTCATTAAAACTACCCTAAAGTGGCTTCAGTTTTGAAAACTCTCCCTTGATGTCTCCATGAGACAACTGGTGCTGGAGGGCTATTTCTTGCATTTGGGTTAAGAGATAAGTGTTATAGAGTACAAATTTACAAAAAGACCAGTTTTGGGGCCAACAGCAGTAAAAATGATGGACTGTGATGAGCTCAGGCCTTGTAGGATAGAATAGAAAACTGCATATGATATTAAAAGTATGAAGCAAATTAGCTTTTAAATTATGGTTTGCAAGCACTGATACACAAGTGTAAAATCAATTAGCTGTCAGTTGTTGGTTAATAGTGACTCAGTGATCTGCCTTGCTCCTGCTGGGAGTTGCAAGCAGAGGTTTATGATAGGGAAGGCACACTGTTTCTTCTCAGCTAATAATGTATTA
The DNA here is from genome assembly GCA_024336885.1 of Actenoides hombroni. Lineage (NCBI taxonomy): Eukaryota > Metazoa > Chordata > Aves > Coraciiformes > Alcedinidae > Actenoides > Actenoides hombroni. The sequence goes on from WUAM01000203.1 coordinate 2,709,174, forward strand.
CATGCTGAAATAACTTTATCAGAAGCTCCTGGAAGGAGAAGGTAATCTTCCTGAAACAGATGGGTATTAGTGAGATCCCACATTGTTATACACAAGCTTCAGGTCCTATGCTAGGTTAAGGGGGCCTGACCAAAAGGATTTCCCAGGGCTTGTTCTTAAGGACATCAAGGCAGTCTAGCCCCTCATATAACTTTAGGGAGTATACTTATCTCTAGCATACATCTGTCTGAGTGGATGCACAATATAATTTCAATGACCCTACTGATCTGCTGCATTACAACAGCAGATGTCTGTAAATTTAAGAACATTTCCTTTAGATTCAGAGGTAGATGTGTTATAGCTCTCCACAGGTCAAGGCCTAAGGGAAGAACATGAACACTGTAATGAAGGAGACCCATGGGGACTGAACGTGAGTTGTTATACTTTCTTATCCCAAAGGACATGAAAGCATCCTAGGAAACATGTAAGGAATTAAAATATATGGAGAGAAAGCAGCTAAGCCCAAATCCTGCAGCAAACCAGCAGTGTTTTCATACAATTATGAGCAAGTGGAGATCCCTCTAAGTGGTAAGACAAATCTGATTCCTCAGTAAGCTTTGTATGTGTGCCCAGTGCAACTGTGTGAGCTCCATCCCCAGACACTGATAATAATTTCCTCCTATGCCTAAACACACAGCAGAAGGAAAGGAGTAAAATGGGATGTAGCTTTAGAAATGTATAAGTTACCCTGGACAAATAGCTAAAATTGTACATGAAATTGGACAGGAGGTAAGAACTGAATTGTCAATCTACTGTTCATTTTTATTTGACTGGGTGGTTATACAGCCTTATTGTCACAGTATGCCAGTAAGCCAGAAGAATTAGCCTTGCAACCTTGTTATTTAAATCATGTATAAATGGAGAACTTGACCTTGGAACTCAGTTCCACAAAACACCTAAGACGTCTACTGTGAGAGATGGGAAGGATTTAAGTGTTGAAGTGGGAAACTGCAGAAATGCCGACTCATCAGTAACATAAGGCTCCCAATACTGTAGTTTCTCAATTTCTTTATTAAAAATTTTTAACTAAAAGGCAAGAGTCCTGTTACCGACTACAGAAATGCCCTTCTGGGAGTACTGAAAGCCTAAAAAAAAAATCACATATATATATGCAAGAGAACGAGAGGTGCATATATGGATAGATATGTTTAACATAGAAATACACTTCATGTTTTCTTCAAATAATGATATAAAGTGAGAAAAAAGAAAACACATAGCAGTACCAGATGCCTCCCTTTCATCATATCTTTCTATATAGTCTTATGAATGTAGCTGGGTAAGATCTGAATGTAGAGGACAAGTGTTGATCCATTTAAGGGGGTGTCAGGATAGTGTAGTTTAAGCAGTGATATCAAAAATGGCAGGTCTGGCATTGCTGGTTGTGCAGGGATGATGGATGGTGCCAGGCATGCATGGCTGGTCTGCAGAAGAGGAAGGACTGAACCAGGGAGAAGGATGAGAGGACAAGGAGGCCAGGCTAAGATTCTGTCCCAAGGAGAAGGAACAGTGAGGAAGTTCTGCCTAGGGATAGGTGAAAGATAAATGAATACAACTACAAAGAAAGGTTTGAACAGACTGAATGGAAGAAAGAGAGAAAGATAAATGAGGTGAGTGGTGCCAGCAAAGGTGAATGTCCTGCTAATGTACCATGGCGTGGGGTGTCAAAACTTAGTTGAATATGCCTAGAATATGGAAAAAAAAAAGTGCCAGTGTGGTGGGTTGACCGTGGCTGGATGCCAGGTGCCCACCAAAGCTGCTTTATCACCCCCACAGAACTACAGGCTTGGAGAAGAGTGGCTGGAAAACTGCTTGGTGGAAAAGGACCTGGGGGTGTTGGTTGACAGCCAACTGAACATGAGCCAGCAGTGTGCTCAGTTGGCCAAGAGGGAGAATGGCATCCTGGCCTGTATCAACAATGGTGTGACCAGCAGGAGTAGGGAGGTGATCATGCCCCTGTACTCGACACTTGTGAGACCGCACCTAGAGTACTGTGTCCAGTTTTGGGCACCACTGTATAAGAAGGACATTGAGGTGCTGGAGCAGGTCCAGAGAACGGCAACAAGGCTGGTGAGGAGTCTGGAAAACATGTCTTACAAAGAGAAGCTAAGGGAACTGAAGTTGTTTAGTCTAGAGAAGAGGAGATGGAGAGGAGACCTTATAGCTCTCTATAACTACCTAAAAGGACATTGTAGTGAGGCTGGTGTCGGTCTCTTCTCCCAAATTACTAATGATAGGATGAGAGGAAATGGCCTCAAGTTACATCAGGTGAGGTTTAGATTAAATATTAGAAAGAAATTCTTTACTGAGAGAGTGTTTAGGCAATGGAACAGGCTGCCCAGGGAGGTGGTGGAGTCACCATCCCTGGAGGTGTTTAAAAACAAGTAGATGTAGCACTTGAGGCTATGGTCTAGTGGTTAGGGAGATGCTGGGATGAAGGTTGGACTTGATGATCCTAGAGGTCCTTTCCAACCATAACAATTCTATGACTTTATGAATTGGGTAGCCTGGACACCAGCTTTCTGCAGCAGACAGTGGGAATTACAGCTATGACAAACTCTTATTTAAAAATCCAGAAATGGTTTGGAAGGCTAGAGTGAGTCAAATGCAACTGTAAGACAGTCTCATAATTATCTTGTAATTAGGTTAAACACGTTGCCTGTTTGAGACCCACAAAGCACCAGCAGGCCAAACTCAGAATATCATCGGTGAAGAGGGACTGAAGGAAAAGAACAGCACTAGTATTTGATAGCTAGTATTTTGATAGAAATATCTATTCTACCAGACAGGATTCCAAATTTCTTACCTTTCTTGTGATTCTGAAGTACGCTGTCACTAGACTCATCAACATCATTTTTAGAAGAACAATAGTTGCATAAGTGGCATAAGCCCGGACGGCTTCATTGTCAACTAACTGGGTCAATTTAGCCATTTCTCCACTTCTCACTGGTGACCTGTAAAAAACATTAAAGCTAGTCAAACATCAGAGCAATCCAAAGTTCTGACAACAAGGCTGTCAAAACAGACTCTTGTTTTTTAGCACGACTGCTATGACAGCACAACTTTGCCACTGTGAAAAGTTTATTTTCAAACAAAATTATCGTTCCTCAGTTTAGTTTCACAATGGTGTAATACATTAAGATGAGGAAATACCATTTAATATTTCGCTTCCATTATACCTGCTTATTAAACTGTCAAAATATAAACCACCAAAATATTTAATAATATTGCAGAAACAAAGTTCAGCGACGGGAATTAGCACACTTTTGGAATGATACAAGGAGTCAGACCCATTTTAGCCCAATTCATTTGATCTAGTGACTCTCCTTAAGCAGTCACCGAGACAGAAAGAGTGTGCTGACATACTACACACACTGTAGTGTTTAAAGAGGAAAATTAGTGTTGCCAATTAGTATTGCCAACCTTTTTTTTCTTTTTGGTAAAATGACACAATTGTAATTGCACTTCAGCTTTCAAACTAACCAGTATCTTCCCACTCAGCAATAACTTGTGATCAAACTGAGTTAAACACGCATTTTTTCTCCTTTTGAGACCTTGTTCTTGAAAATTGCTTTTAGCATGATTCACGGGCAAAGATTAAGTCGTAATGACAAAAAGCAGAGAACTATTTATGATTTTATCATGGGAGGTTTAAGCTAATGAACTCGCCTTCCAAGGAGACCACAGCAAACCCACAATGCTATGGAGGTGGTACCTTTCAGCAAGGCAAAAAAGTTAAGAATGTGATGAGGGCTGAATGCATGGAAAATGAAAAGCACGTCCCTTTGCACATTCAATTTGTGCTCTACACGGAGCAAGGCTTTTGCCTCACCAAGAGCTTCAATCATGCACTTGGTGAGATGGAATCCACAGAACTGGTATGTCGCAGCTTCACTCAAGAACTAAATAAATGTACTTTTTGTTCATTATTTCCTATGATATAATTTTAACAGCAATAGTAATAACAAAAAAAGTTAATACTACTATATGATTACAGCTCTAACAATCTCTCATCCTGCTTTCAGCATGGAGTCACTGCCAGCTCTAGCCGAAGAAGAGAAACTGGACGAGCCATGAGCAGAAACAGACTTGTTCTGAAGGCACGCTCTTGGTGAGGAGATGGGCAGGATGAAGGCAAGCGGCTGTTTGCTCAGTGAGACAAATCTAGACTTCCCTGGACCTGTCTGGCTGTGGTGATGGGATTTTAGTCCCTCTTTTATTCTTTCCAAAACACTGCTTGGGTCACCAGGCCGAGCACTGAGTATAAGGGATTACCAGAAATTTGGTATAACTCTCCCTCCTGTCCCATCTTCTCTCATGTTACAGTACAGCAGTTCTCAAGATAACCAGAGATCTGGCACGGGTTTTCCTCAGCAACAAACAGAAATTGCAATTTTTAACTGCTGTGTGGCGGCAGAAAGAGTGCATAGTTTCACACCACAAAAATACAGTAAATCCATGGCACCAGAGCATGTTCCCCTCCTGGATTTTAAAGCTAAGCTGAAAATACATCCGAGAACTATTCAAAGTCCTGAGAAACTCTTCAACTACTTCTCTGCATCTAGAGCTGCACCACATTCACCCACTTTTCCTACTTCCCCACATAGTAAACGAGCACGGGGCTTAAAAGGCAACTAAGACTACAAACAGCCCCACCTGCAAAGGTAATATAACGACTCTCCGTGCTGCAAACGCAGAACCTGGGCCCGCTGAAGTGCACAAGGGTAGATCCCATGTGGAGATGGATCTCGAGAGCCAAGGCAGGAGGCACCACGGGTGACTCTGCCCCAGCGCTGCTTGATGCTGCAGCTCTAACCAGCGGCATCGGCACCCGGGGCGGCCTTTTCTGGTTTCCCTGATAAAACACGGGCTTCGATCCGAAGCGCACTGAAGCCGCTGCTTATTCTGCCGGCGAGGCACCCGCGCCACAAACTCCGGCACCGACACCCGCGGGTCCCGCCGGCCCAGGCCTCCGCCTGCACTTCAGCTGCCCCCGGGGCAGCGAACGGACCCGCACCACGAGAAAGCCCCGGCCCCGGCCCAGGCCCAGGCCCCGCGGAGCTGCCCTCGCCGACTGCCGCGGGCACCGGGACGCGCCCGCCCCGCCCGCCCCCGCCGCTTGCGCGAGCAGACAACTTCCAGCGCCCCAAGGGAAAAACTCGCCGCCTTCGTTCCCCGCAACCCCGGAGGGTTTCGCTCCCCAGTTCGGGGAAGCGGGGCGGGGTGGTGGGGGAGGCAGCCAACGGGACCTTCCACTCCCTGGCGGCAGCGAGAGCCGCCATGGCGCAGCACCCACCTGCCCACCCGCCTCAGCCGCGTCCCCTCGGCAAGCACGCGCACCGCGACGAGTCCCGCTGCTCCCGGCCCGACACGGCGCTTCCGCCCGGCCCGGCCCGGCCCCGCCTGGCCTCGGCCCTCGGGCGCGGGGGCGGGTCGCGGCCCGGCTGGTTGCTGGCTGCTGAACCGCTGGCGCCCGCCGGGCCGGTGTGGTGCCGGGCACGGTGCTGGTTCGTGCGCCGTGGCTCACCCGAGAAAGGCAGGGCTCAGGCCCAGAGCCTGGCAAACGATAGCGAGGAGGAGAAGAAGCAGCAGCAGCACCGGGAAAAACAACCCAGCGAGAAAAATCCCTCCTGTCTTAACAGCCCTGTACTTGGGGAGGCAGGGGGAACAAAGTTCGTGACCCAGCCAGGGCTTTGTTGGAGACACGGACAGGTCCGGCGATTGCACAAGCTCCCCGGCAGGCTCAAAGCTCACTTGAAAAACTATGTAAAGCGTCTGAGGTCTCAGTACTTTGGGCCCCTGCATTGTCTTGGGGGACCTGAACTTTTACCAAAGGCAAGAAATCTGAAAGTGCTTGCATTGCTGAGCCATCAGTGCTGTTCAAATCAATATACGGCGTGCTGCTTTGCAAGGCGGAATGGAAAACAAAGGGGCTTCAGGGCTAGCCACGGACCTCTACCAGTGTGCTAGGGTGTGATAAATGGAGGAAACCTGGTGCCCGAGCTTCCCACTGCTTCTTCAGAGAAAATTATGCTATTCCTGCAGCACTCTTCCTCATAACAAGAGCAACGCTTGTGACTAAGCAGCTCGTGGTAAGACTGAAGAAGATACAGATAAATGTCCTCAGGTGCCCAGTAAAGATTTCAGAAAATAATCCTAAAGCTGTGTACAAAATCAGAAAAGGATAGCATTTTCAAAGCTGCATCATTACAGAAAAAAACTAGTCTTAGGTACATATATTCAGCATTCATTTATGTTCCTTCTGTGCTTCGTGTCATGCTAAATACCTGTGTGTGCCGACCTTTGTGACTCTTATTAATCATCAAACACAGCAAAACTCGTTTGAGTAAGGACTACAGTATCAGAACTGTTATCAAACATGCTGGAAGTTGGATTTAACAACCTTTGCTCTTGCTAAGGACACAGCAGATAGTATTTCCACTAAAGCCAATGAAACAACTCACGTGAGCATGGATCCATCCCAGGGAATGGATTTATTTGCAAAAAAAAAAAATAAATTGAAGCAGTTCATAATTTCAAGGAAGGAATTGCATCTTCGTAAATTTTTGTACAACACCTAGCACATACTATATCCCAATCACAGAGTGTAATTAGTGCTACTGAAATAAAACTGTCGTTATTTTCCATTGCCATCTTCTTTTGTTGTTGTTTTTGTTTGTCATTCTAATCCTCATCTGAAGCCAGTTTAGAATGAAGGTAAACCTGTTAAATTAGTAGGGTTAAACTAAATCTACACTGTTACACTTGAGAATAAAAACTGGTCATTGATTTATACACAGATCTCAGTAGACCTGGAAACAGCAGAAAGGCCATTTTCATTAGTTGTAGGTAAGATATAAAGAGAAGCAGAAATGCAGCTAGAAATTCTATGAAAATCACCCTTTCCCTGGGATCTGTTTTATGGAAATTTAGATCAATTTATGTGACTTTAAAAATGCTTCAGAAATTGGGAAAGCTTGTATGTTCCCAGTCTTTGAATTGTGAGGCCAACACAGTATTTCTTTCCTACCATCACTGAATTCCCCTAATTCTAAGGAAGGTACAAAAAGAAGATATGAGAAAAGGGAGGAGGACAAGAAGCGAGTTAAGAGGAGGGAAGGAGGAAAGAAAAAGAAAAAGGAGAAAAAAAAAGAAAACAAAAAGAGAAAGAAAGAAAAATAAAAAGGGGGAAAATAAAGAGGGAGGGGAAGGGGAAGGGAAAGGAGAAAAAAATAAAAAAGGAAAGAAAATAAAGGCAAAGAAAATAGAAAAAAATTTTAAAAAAAGAGGGAAAAGGAGAAAGTTAAAAATTAAAGAAGGGGAGGGTGAAGAGAGAGGGAGAGGAGAAGAGAAGCCAATATTTCTTGCAGACCCCAAGTCACTTAAGAGTGGGGAGGAGTGTAAGTAAGAGTGCAAAACCAGGACCCTAGTCAGGAAAGCAGAAGTGAACTTGTGCTCAAGGTCTATTTTCACCTCAAAGTTCAGTAGCAGCATAAAGTGCCTGTAGAACATTTGAAAACCGCTGCGATCTAAGTGAGGTTAGATACATAACTGTGGTGATAGTTGCTCCTGTGGGGCCCATTCTCACTGTCCTTACTCATGTGAATTGTCCCTTTGATGCTAATAGGATTACTCTTGTAAATCAGGGATGCCATATCAGCCTGATGGCCAGGGTTATACCGATCATGAAGGGCTTGATCTTGCAAACCTCGTTCATGTGAGCAACCTTTTTTCATGACAATTTTCCCATTGACTTGAAGAACTATCCATATAGCCAGAGACAGTAGAATCAGGACTGAAATTCGGGGTCAGCATAAAAGTAGGAATGCAAGAGTTTTTCATTTAACCTCCAGCAAGGAATAGATACTCCCCAAGAAGGCCAGGGAAGTGCGATCATTCTCTTTTGACTGCAGGGAAGGCGAGGAAGGAGCATGTATTGATCAGCCTTGTTCCATGCTGTCTACTTCTCTGACTCCATTATTTCACCATAATTAGAGTGGTAAAGAAAGTACCGACAACACATTTTCACCACACCTGAAGGTTTTGTTCACCACCCTCTTGCTGATAGAAATTAGTTGTTTCCTTCTGTAAAATTGATAAATGATGCCTCCTGCATTAAATAAACCAACACTTCACACAGTAAAATCATGAGCAGTAACATTCAGTCCATATTTTAACTTAAAATCTGAAATACTGTTTAAATGCCAGAAGGGAAGCGTTACTAAAATGTTTAGTGTAACAGACCAGAGTCAGGTTTTCTGCTACTCCATTACAACCTACACCCTCTGGTTAGAAAGTGCTTTTGCTATATCAAATGTTGACACCTGTGTAATTTCACTGTGATTCACATACTCCTGCTTCACAAGATGTCACACTGCTGTCTGGTTTCTCTGGGGAATTGCTGCAAAAACAGCCAGAAAGGATCTTTCTTCAGTTAGGAACACTTCCTGCTGGGTACAGCTCAGTGAAGGCTTCTCTGGAGTGAGCTACCTTTTGGTTGAGCTTCTAACTCCAAAAGAGCTGTGTCCATCTATCCACCCACCTCTTTTATTCATGGTGCTGTTGGGAGGACAACAGTTCTCAGTAGTGCAGTTTGGGGTTGTTTTTTTTTAGAATTCTTACTTGTGAGAGGGAAACAATGGTGTATGATCTAAGTGACCAGTCACAGTGGGTGGTGACCAACAAGCAGTGAGAGAAGGTGAAAGGATACCATCTCAACAAAGCGCAGGAATGGTGATATCTGCTGATTGCCTGCTCAGTTATACATCATTAATACATTACTCAAAAACCCCATGAAACTCATTTAATGGTCATTTAAAGGTAAGGTTATCCTCTAAAGTTGCTTTCTGTCTTCCATCAAGTAACACGATTGCTACAAGGAATGTGCAAGACAGGGATCAAAAGTCAGGGTGTAGACATTTCATGAAAAATACTCCAACACATGAAAAGCATCTGTAGACTGTTGTCCTACACAGCTTGATGTCCAAGTTGAGAAATGACTCAGAAAGGGATTGGCGGGCCTATAGGCAAACCTTTTCACTAGGTCTATGTATATGCACATCATGGACCATTTTTGCCTCGATTTCTCTTCCACTTCACATGAATACTGCAGCAACAGTTTTGCTTTTGAAAGTAAGTCTGCAGCCCACAGCTGCCTTTGCAGCTGACAGGAATGCATATGTAGTGAGGTATTTCAAGTCCCGTCCTGTACTGAAGGGAAAAAGGCTTTAACCTCAGCTTTTGGGATGCTATTCCATCTGTACAATTGTTTTTAATAGGAAAGGCAATATATTCTATATCATTAAAGGCCATGAGAGAGTCAATATCATTATAATGCTCAGATGTGCCAGTAAAACAGATTTTGCAGACACCATAGTAAGAGACTTTTAAACTAATCCAGTGAGAGGAGTTATTTGTTAAGCATTATTAAATACATCTTGCAGAACAAAATCTGATCCTTTAGAATAACACTGGAGTAGCAGAAAGAGAAAAATATTCATTATAAAAGCAGAAAGATTATCAACTTTCACTTCACAGACTGAACAAAGTATAGAGAGCAAAATGATTTTTATGACATTGAGGTTTTAATCATTAATAGAAGAGCCCGATAGGATTTCCTTGTTATTGTACAGCTGCTCTGCTCTGGAGGGACAAGAAAATGATAAAGCTGGAGACCAAACTGGAAGGTTTCTTGCTACAGTGCCACTCCAAATGCACACAGAAGGCTTAGAATCAATTTGAGTGAGCTACTGAGAAGACAGAGATGGTAAAAAGTATCTTAGCAAGAAGTTATCTCTCTGCAAACAAGAGGTTCCTGGAAGTAAATCAACAAAAACTTTACAGATATTGGACATACCTGTAGACATACAGACTGGTATGGCTGTAGACAAATAGGAAAGGTCATAAAGTTAACTTTCAAAGTGCTCCCAAATCATACTGTGAGGTTTTTATACTTGTGTAGATGTAAGTATTGATGTAAGGCAGTGAAAGAGCTGGGCCCTGTGGGCTGAAGCAAGCTCATTTTTCCACACGGGTACTAAACCACTCTATAATGGTCTGAATATTGGATCACTGTTAATCTTCACTGGGTTTCTATCACAGTTGAATGTCAGTAGGCTAAATGATCCTGTTGCTCATTATTAGTAATCTAAAATTGGACTTTCTAACACTTTATTTGTATATATATCACTGATGGGATGTGAACTACGTTTAGCTTCTGGACCAGCTTCTGCCTGGTAGTTTGGAGATGCTTATGAGAGCTGAAGGAGAGTAAGGAGAGGTGCACCCCTGCAGAGGTGATTATTTTTGAGGAGTAACTATCTGAAAGAAAGAACTGAAGTGTTCCATGTAAGCAAGATATTGCTTAGTAGTAATCACCTGTCTTACCAACTGGCATGTATCACTGCTCTGGGATTTTGTAGAAATACTGGGTCAGAGGATGTGAGGAGAAGAAACAGACCTCCCAGCTTTTAGGTGTTTGTTGTCATCCTGCAGGAAATGAAGGCTGGAGATTCCTGCCTTCAGCAATTCAGCTGTCTCCAGCTCTCAAAAAGTTGTGTCATAAATGCAACATAAGTACATTCTTCTGAGTGAGAGAAGTGTCCGAAGTGTGCTTGTGTGGGAGTTAAATTTGTGCCTGAGTTTTTCTTATGCAAGGGTTAAGAGGCAAACTGTGTAGTCAGTGTGAGCCAAACATCATTGTTTTAAAAAATCAATTATCTGCTATTCCAGGGTCTACTCCAACAGTACCTTTGCAGTGTGCAAAGCCTTCCCAGGTAGCATAGCTGTTTTTATTAGCAACTTTCCCATCCCCCAGCTCTCTGTACAGAGCCAAGTTTAGAGTCAGCAAAATTGCTTGGAACCAGCACATTTTATCCCCAACAGGCCAACCAACCACAATTAAACTGTATTACCATACATTAGGCTTTAAAGGGGTTCCTTTACTGCAGTATATAAAAGGCTGTAAGGAGAGACAGGGAGGGAAAGGAGAAGACAAACATTTCACATTCAATGGGTTAAAGTCCTCCCGGATGTAAGTCCATTGACTTCAGTTGGCTAGGGATGAATACAGACAATTCAATATTTAACAATCAGCAACTTTTGCTTAGTTGGCAAGAAAAAGAACAATTTAAGGTCCAGACCTTTCCCTGTGCTCTTTCTGTCTTCCTGAATCTTCACTCAGTTGCTGTAGCTCTCTGCTAACAGGAACGACACTCTGCAGGGTTGGCTGTTGGGCATTTTCTGCTGCGGTGCAAGATTACTCCTCATGGTTTTATGGTGCAGCAGTAGACTTTAATAGTCACCTGAGACAATTATTCAGATACTGTATTGTGCAGTAAGATTGCTTTTGAACAGCTGCAGAAATACTTAGCAGAGACACACTCCCTAAAGCCCTGGGATGGGAAATAAAAACAAACAAACCACAGCAGCAAGGCAAGAGTCTGCAGCTTACTCTGTCTTTTAACTTGTAAAAAAAAGGAGGAGAGTATGTCATTAGAAGTTAATTGGGACAGGGACCATTTTTCATTGAGTGGTCCAGTAATAATAGGCTACAAATTTATATTCAGTCACTATCCAAACACAAACCCTCTTTGGGCAGATTTCTGACCCAGTGTATGGTACTTTGCCAGGCAATTCTCATTAAAAAGATAAAGAGATGATAAGATAGGGTTGCAATTATTCTCTTCAGTAGTGATGATGTTCTTTGGTGCAATCCCATTTACAAAGAACATCACAAAATCATATGTTCCTCTGGTAGAAATGGGCAATTTTCTTTGTCATAGCTCCAGCCTTGCCATTCTGGTGAGTACTGTGCCTTAACAAAAATACCATTTTTTTTTCTCTCCCCAAGCCATGATAAGCAGTGTTTCTCTATTACAGTCTGTTGCATCCAATTAATTTCCCTGCCATTGCAATTCTAAGTAATCCTGGTGAAACTCTTTTGGCCAATACAACAAACTGTGGCTTAGCTTGATGCTCTGTGTTGTTTTAAGTCTTGCTGCACAAAGACATATTCAGCTGCACTGTCTACTTCGCTTGAATAAAGAGTGCTTATAAACATGTAAAATTTTATGGAATCTTTTAATAGCTATCTGGTCATCAAATCCTGCCTCCAGCTCAGGACTCAGGAGGATCTGGCAGTAGAGCAGAGGGAGAGAAGTACTCTTGTTTAGTTTGGTCTCTGAGAAGCATCCCTGCTTCTTTTTTTCTGCAGTTGGTGGGGCTCGGTAGGCTCTGCTAACTCACTCCTCCACTGTATCATAACCACTTTTCTCTTAAGACACAGTTTGAACATTTCCTCAGCATTTTCTCCCAGGATTACCCTGCAGGCAAAGTCAAGCTGGGACAATGTTTTGTATTAAATGCAGTGCGTGATATGTTGGGAATTTAGTGGCTGAAAGACTGCTTGTTCACTTTTTACTGATGTGTGCTTCAGTGAAGTTGCTCTTGATTTATAGCTGGATAAGCAACATCAGAATCAGACCCTTGCTGCTCATTTCTGTGGGAACAGGAGTGGGCCTTACATGCTCTTGTGCTCATTATATACCTCAGTATCAAGTCTCACAGCTTTGATTCATAGAGTTCTCTTTAATTTGTACATGCAGGCTTCCAGACTAGATCACACAGCAGCAGGATAACAATCCTCAGGAGAGCATTTCAGTTTGAGAAATTCATGAAGAGGGTGACTTTGCTACTTACTTTCAATGACACTTGTGGAATAGGAAAGAGAAGAAGTGAAGGGAATGGAATTGCCAGCCTGTTTCAAAATGTATGCTCTGTTATACAGCAGATGACAAATAGCATCCTCAATAACATAGTTCTGGTAGCTGTGAGAGTTTTTGTGGGGTTGTTGTGTTTTTCCCCACTGTAATCTGTCTTTTCACATTTAGGGCAAGTTTTTCTTACCTGTGTGCACTGCACACGGGAGCTCTGAAATAACTCCTTTGTGCCCTTCTGCAGACAAGGTATCCAGAGGCCTTGCCTGGGGTGGAGGTAAGCAGGAGGAACAAAGCCTCTTTCTGCCATGCGGCAGGGAAAGACCTTGAATTCACCCCTTTCCTCCTCTCATGTCCAGCACTCTGACCAAGAATGTTGAAATCAGAGCGGGAGAGAAGTCATCACATTGCAAAATGGTATAGATCTAGGGCAGGTCGCTTCCTCATGGACCAAAACCAGATTTCTTTCTGCCGCTCTTCCAAGCCATGAAAAATTCTATGTGCCTCCTTACGTGGGAAGGATTGCAAAGCAATAGCATTGCCTTCTTTCAGCAGGAATACAGACACTCTCCTATTGGCTAAGGCGTTTTACTGAGTGTATTTGAGTATGTTGAAGTTGAGGGAAAAATACTTCCTGGACAGCAGCTATAGTGAATCATCAGTACATGTATTAAATGACTGCAGGAGCTTTTCAGCAAGACAGGATGGGAAAGTGTTCCTAAAAGAAAAATCAGCTTCCTACTTCGAGGACAGCAGGATTTTGCCCCTCTGCATGGAAGGTTAGCATCCCATGCAGATCATGACCAAGACTTTTAGTTCTAGTGAAGTAAAGAAGCTACAAGAAACTACAAGCTGAGGATCTGTACACTGTGAGGGTGTGTGGAAAACAAAAGTGAAATGAATCACAGAGACCCATCTTCTTAATTCTATTGGGAGGTGTCCTTTAAATGCATTTTGCTTTCCAAGAATCCTGGGTTAGAATGCAGTCAGATAAAGGATGTGATGCATGTTTAAGAGAAGGGAAAAATGTAGCAATGTTGCTTTACTACTTTTAGTGATATTGCATGATTGCTTTTCCATAATCCGTGTTTGGGTGGATATATATTTGGGCACTGCAATCCAATAGAGACCCAGGTACTAATGCAGCTTGATTTCAGAATTCATTCATTTGCTTTGATGGGGTTTCATTCCATCCTCACTGCTTCTTTTAAAGGGGTTGTTTATTTTGTGATGTATTTCATTTCATGTGTGCACTCACACTGTGTGTTAGTGTTTGTGGGAGTGTGCTTGAAAACGGTGCTTATACTAACAAAAAATAGTTATATGTGTGCAGAACCAATCATTTACTACCTTGCCTGAGAAATTAGTTACTGTGTCATCAGATGATCTTACTGACAACCACTGTCAAAAAGTTATTCAATAGAGTCATATTTGTGCCTTTTATATATTTTTTTCCTGAAACCTTATAGCCCCTTTGAGCTCAGAGAAATCATCTAGTAAACAGATCCCTAGCAGGAATTTTTCAAAGCCCTTCTTTAACCCTTTTAAGGGACTTTATGTGTGTATGTATATTTATGTTTTGTGCTGTGCTATTCAGACTCAGTGAGGGGTCATGAAGAATAATGATCTTGCTCAGCTGTGCACAGTATGGAGCACTATACATCCAGTCACACTGAAGCCAGTTAGGCAGTCGTTCAGGAGATACAAACAAATAAAAGTTGATTCAATAATAATAATAGGGCTCATATGGGCCACGTTCAATTTGTAATGCTTTGCACTGAGTAGAGAGTTACTTGATTAATGAGGTAACTAAATCTGAGGTTGGGCAGGCAAATTGCAATCTTCCTAAAAGGGCAGGTAATACTTAGTCACTCACCCCCTCCTTATTCCAAGGACAGGAATAGAAAAGCTTGTTATACCCACCTTAACAATGACCTGAATGAACTACAACAAAAGGTGAAAGAATAACCAGTCAATGATGACAACTCAGTTCTTGGATCCTCCTGTGAAGCCTGACAAAAACGTTGCTGCAACAGTCACATGCTGTCACTTGCTGGGAAGTGAACTAAGATCCTGAACTTGTTTCAACAGCCAACTGAACAATTAATTGTCAGATGATGACTTTTGGTCACTAACCATTCTGACATTATGATAGCAGGGAGGAAGATTTGATGCTCCACTTTTATCTTATGGACTTTATAAACGTCTCTGTGTGCTTTTGATCTTTCAGATTGTGATCCAAAGTCAATGAAAAGACCAACTACTTTGGACCTCGTGTTCAGTAAATATTAAATAGCTTTTTCCAGAAAACTTTGTATCTAAGTCAACGAAGTTCAGGTCCCTGAATCATACACAGTCCTCCTAGCTTCATGTCCACTGGATTTTGGTGACCTACAAACAAACAACTGTCTCACCTCAGTAGCTGTGTTGAAACCTGTTGCTGAGTACCACACCCAGTGTGTTTTATCACAAGCACCTCTTAAAATACTTAATCCATCCTTATGAACAGGCAGCCTTTTGAATAGGAGACTTGAGATGTTGTGCTTAATCTAGGATGAAAGCCAAGTTCTGTCCTCCCTTGCACTGAAACTGTCTGGTCTTCCTAGGCAAGATTGCAGGATTTGCCCCTTAACTCTTAAGAGAGTTAAGTGACTATCCCCAGTTTGGTGGTGTCAAACAGTGGCTCCAATGGCTAGAGAGAATTTATCAGAATAAACACCAATGGAACAAAGTTGCCATCCAGTAATTCCATGCCAGCCAGGACTGGCTTATCGGATGATGACATCCCTTACAGAGCAGCAAATTTAATTTTTCATTTCTGCACTTTTGTGCAATAGTTTTAACAAAGAATACTGGTTGGCTTCCTCTGTAAATTCCTTAGAGAATCAAAGTTCATTATATAACACTGGAAGGAAGGGAAATTGTATTGTATTGTATTGTATTATATTGTATTGTATTGTAATGCCTTTCTGCAGAATGAGTGGTGGTTAAAATATACTGGACAGGGATTTTCTTAGAGTCTTTTTATCAGTTTGATTTACATATCTGCAATAGTGGAGACTTAGGTTGTAACAAAACGTCGTTTAATTTCTGCACTTTTGGTTGTGACATCAATACTCTAAATGTAGCGCGCTTTTTATTAAAAATAACATGAGTTATTTGATATTTTAACTGGAGCAGTAGCTGCATGTTCCAGTTTAGCTACATGCTTTAAAAGTGTAAAATAAAAGGCAGAGCTGTCACAACATCTGATAGTGGATATATATGCTTAACTGCACAACTGCTTTAACGTCAATAATGTGTATATTGTGCACAGATTTAGACATGACCATAACTCAGGGCAAGGTTCAGGCTTACGCTGGAGCAGTAGTAAATGGTTTTTTACTTTTACTACTAGTTTAACAAGCAATAAGACAAGGTGGTGGGAAGATTCAGAGACTATACATGCTGAGGCTTGATTATGTACTGCACAACCTAGTGATGATTCCTGTTACATTTGTAAACAGGAAATACCTGAAAGAAACTATAGAGCTATCTGGGTAGTAGGAGGTGAGGTATTTATGGAAGCTCCCTGTGTTGGCCTTATGGAGGCTGAGTGAGTTGAATTTCTCCCACAGTGCTTAACTTCTTCCTTACAACCTGGAGGTATTGACTTACACAATTCGGTGTTGTTGATTCTGGTGATATCATGTTGCAAGTTCTGTGATGCTTGATGTTTTCCCTGAAATCCAAATCCTTCAGGCAGGTGAACCTGTGAAAATTTCTCTTCGTAATCCTTTGTGCTAATAGGGAGTTAAAAAATGTGGCCGAGTACAGTCCTAAAGGTCAAACCACCAGAACACATAAGATGGAGGAACAGTGTTCTCATTTAAAAACAGTGTTCTCAATTAAAAAAGGAAAATCCATTACAAATATTTTCACTTACAGACTTTGCTTTTGGTTTTTTTTGTAAAATTGTTTTACTTCCTGAATCGGTTACTTTGATTTTGGCTTGGATCAAAAATTTGGCAACGATTTCCCCTCTTTTATTTTAATTAGATGATCCCTGATTTTTGTATTCTCTATTAAAAGAATATTAAAGAAAATGAAAATTCTGCAAGGCCTACTTTTCTGGTCAGTACAGAGTGCCCTCACATCACATTGCTCTTAATGGAAATTAATTATATCGCACCCATAGACCTTGGGGCAATTTTGTAGATATTAGATTCTTAAACATCTGCGGTATTTTATTATTGATTAAAGAATGAGAGGAAGTCTCATGGCTTAAGACCTTGTGCTGGGATTTATGAAATACTTCTTTTCCTATGTGACCCTTGGCAGGTCATTGAATCTGTCTTTCGGTTTCCCATCCGTGAAGCAGGGAATAAAGATGATTTTTTGCTGCTGCTCTTTGTCCATCATGCCTACTTAAGTAGTTCGCTCTTTGGAACAGGTCTTGTAACTTGCTAGAGCAAAGAATTCTCATTCTGAGTTAGGATATGGAGCTGTAATACAAATAATTACTATCAGCATTGAACAGTCAAAGGTATTACATCCCAGATGCATTTGGCCTGAGGCCCACATAGTTCTTAAAATGATGGATTTTTAATTGATTATTTGGAATGAGACCTTTTCTCAGACTAGCTAAATCGCTTAAGACCCACGCATGCTGGCTATATTTAGAGGCGAGGAGGTGGCAGAGTAATTCTTAAAGTGCTCCATTTCTAATAACCCAGGTGAGTGACAGTCTGGGAGTGCTGCCTCTTTTAAAACAAACATGACTCACAGCCCCCCAGGCAGCAAGCATGTGCGGGTTAGGAATTGTATTGAACTGTCCACATTCAAGAAACAATGAAATGCAGCCGTAATTGCAAACGTTCATTTTAATAATTTCAGGTTAGTAGAAGAGGGTAGGGATCCTAATGGCTTGGCCTCTATAATAGCAAAGGGCAAAAAGGTTGTGTAAAATCTGGGGGGGGTTAAGGTGAGTGTGGAGTAACCAAGGTGGTATTTTCATCCCACAGCACACTCTGGTGCTTTCAGAAGCAGAGATGTAAGTGGAGGATGTTATGAATTGTTAGGAATTTCACAGAGACTACAGCTTTACAAGAATAAGATTATCTCCAGTGTCCAAATCAAAGGCAAAAAGTAAAGGGCCTTTCTAGATGCACTGGTTTTTCATTCTCATTGAAATGGACCCTCACATGTAGGCTGTTTCACAGGCATTTCTTGTCCCAAACATCTAGCACCCATCAATGATCTTTCTCTCTCTCTCTCAGAGAGTGTATATGGTGGAATGATGTCCTTAGAAACTTCCAGGGAAGTGAGTATCACCCTAGACTTCTCACATCTCTGGCCAATGCTAAAAATAAGCAGCAAAACAGGGGGAAGCTGGTTTCCCAGCGGGAGAAGAATGCTGCTGTCTTCTTTATGTCACTTATGCTCATGGGGACAATCAACCCGAGTGATTCTTGTGTCCTAAGTTTGTCTCTGCCCTCAGCACCCAGCCGCATTGCACTGCTGGCTGTGAGATTACCCAAGGCATCTCTGGGAAGGCAGTATTGCCAGGAACTCCCTCTGATGCAATGACTTGCATCACAAGCTGCAAATTAAAAGCTTGCTTCACTCTCAGCTGCAGTGACAACACTCAGCCAGGCTATGGAATAGCTGCTTCTTGGTTGCAGCAGATTTTCATTAAAGAAGTTAATGACTATGTGAAAAAAAAAAAAATGAAGCTGGTTCTAACTACGTACCTTCTTAAGGCAGTTTGACTAGAAATTAGATATGGTCCTTCTTCCCCCATGTCATTGCCTCTTTCTTAATAGTTCCCATGTTTCATTTCCAAGTTGCATTCGGTGAGCACGAGGTGACATTTTTGTGTAGTTTGTCAGTGTAACATATGTCATATGTAACAATGCTGAAACCAAGTTAGATCGAAGACACAATGCAGAGGCTTTGGTTCAGAATTTTCCCCCTTACTTCCTTGGTAGCAAACATAATATTGATTTTGAATTTGCCTTCCAGTTCTGTTTCTTGGCATTGAACCAAGTGAGAGCTTGGCATACCTGCTTTACAGCAAGTGCACACCCAGCTCTGCTACTCCTAATGAAAACTTCTCATGTCAAAAAATCAGGTAAACATTACTCAGTGGTTTCCCATCAGACCAGGAATCTGTGCATTTTAAATCAGCTTTCTCATGTGGACTTGAGGGAGCCTGTCAGCCCTGGAAAACAAAGGCCCAGCACCATGTAGCAAGGATTTGGTCGTGGAAGCTATTCAGTGTCCTCTTGCCTATCTGCAAACGTGCCTTCAATTCTGACCCCCTTCACTGGGTGGTGGCTCATGTAATCCTTTGTCTTTTTAAGATTTCATGTGTAAATAACTGTGTAATATATATAATCTCTTCCATTGATGTAAATAGGCTGCCAAGCTCTGAAACTACCAGGGTGTACTAAATATAAGTTTCATCTGGTTCCTGAGGGTGTTGTACAAGTTAAGATCAGCTTGATAAAAGTATGGGAAGACTGAGATTTAGTAATATATGCAACATGTAAGGATTTATGTAATATCTTTTTAACTGGCAGTATTTTGTTCAAGTTATTGCCTAAGATTTGGATTCTGTTCTACTTTCAGAAGTTCCTTTATTTCCACACCACTACAGTTAACTATTTATTTGTGGCTAATCCAATTGAACTACCTAGTGCCTTTGGTAGTTTGGGGTGGTCAGTTTACAGGTGCTAAATAAATAAAGTGGAAAATTTAACATCTTTTCCAAACACTTCTTCCTCAAGATTAGTAATTTCATACATAATATTCGTCGTCTCTGTAAATATCCAGTTGCTTTTTTGTATCTTGTCAAGCTCTTGGCTTCCAAAAGAAATTAATTTTTGAGTCCAATTATATGCTGGGTAAAAAGGTATTGCTTTTTCAGGGTTGGATTTTATTCTTCCTAATGGCATCGAATTGAATTTGTCTTCTGATACTGTGTTATGAGACAGTGAGAAAATAAGCTCCCTATATCTTAGTTACTGATACACACTTTCAGGATTATCCATTTCATAAAGGACAGTCTTATTATCCTTATTTAAATAAGACACAACAGTTTCAGGGATAGATGCAGTGATTAGCAGATGAATCATACTTGCATTTCAAGTTAATATTCCCAGGGTTGGTTTTTTTCCTTAATATTTGCTACTATCACATCCAACTTCCAAACAAGGCTTTCAATCTGATGCCTGTGCCACCCCCTTCCCCCTCCTTACCTGCACCCTTCTCTTCCAACCACACTGGCTCCAAAGTCCAGTAGAAACAGTGGAAGATTCCCGTTGATTGCAAAAGCCCTGTAATAATGTCATGGTGCAGTGTTAAAGGCACAGTTCTCTTCTGAGTTTTTTCTCCCTTTCTAACTTAGCCTGGGAATGTTTGGCACTGTTTCCAGACTGCTTCAGTCTCTCTGCCCAGAATTTAGTTTTATCAATGTATGTAGAAAAAGCATAGTACACAAGGTGACCTTTTCTCCTAAACCCAGGATTCTTTCTGTGTCTGTTTATTCACTTCAAGTTTCTACTTAATAGGCTGTTGCCCTGAGTTGTAGTTTCTGTTTCCTACAAGAACTAACTTGCTTCATTTGTCGGCCCTCATGATATAGGACTTTCCTCCTGAAATCATATCCCATATAAGCCATTAGTCTAATCAGTCCAACTCTTGAGGAATCTGATAAATCAACAGTCATCTAAACCCCAGCCTCCCTTCAAGTGCCAGCCAGTGTCAAGGGGCTTTGGAGTTCATGCTGTTTTGTGTAATGAGCTCTGCCCTGGGAGGACAGAGAAAATACAGCTTGATAGCTGATGAGTGTTTGAGATTCCTTCTCCTTTTGAGCAGGAGTGTGATTTTCCCACATTTCAGTAAAATACTTAAAAGCTAATTTAGTCAGTGTGTTGGTGATGGTTAGATGTGGATGCTTGACCACTAAAAACTGAACTGGCAAGCTACACGCTCCTTTCTCCTTAAAGTCACTTAAGAAAAGGGGAAATGATTATCTAGAGTGAGCTGTCAACCTTTATGCCAGCTTTCCTCCTGATATGATTTATAAAACAGCTAAGATAACCTCTGGGGGGGAGCTTTGCAATGGAAATAGCAAGTGATTCTTATTCTAATGAACATAACACTGTCACAAGTTTAAAGTTCAAATCTGAGGTACGAAGGTTTGGGGGGAAAAAAAGAGCCCGTAAAATATGAATGTGACAGCACATGTGTTCATTGCCTGCACTGTGTATGAAACAGGAGAAATAGGCAAACTTTATTTTTCTAATGAGGTTTAGAATATTTTTCAGTCTTTATCAGGCAGAAGTTCCTCAATACGGGTTGTTTTTTTGTTGCGGGTTTGGTTTTTTTTTTTGCTTCACACTCTTCCTGATTGAGACAAGGCACCCCCTGGTCCTTTAGCTTTGCAAAAATGTACTGTCACAATTGGCACTCATTAAATAAGCCTTTGTTGGTAGCTGCAGCTGAGAGGCAGGAGGCTGAATGGACTACAGGAATTTAACCTTCTGGAGGAGGTTTGTCCTGACCAGCATTTAGAAACGCCAAATGAGGATTTATTGGAGAACTTCTTTCTTCCTAGTCTGTTAAAAAAACCAAACAAAATAAACCCAAAACCGAAACACCAAGGAAAAGAAAGAATCCCATTACTGGGTGTCTGACAGCTTTCATTGATATCTGGCTTACTTCAGAACTGCTTTAAAATAAAAACAGACCCTTTTCTAGAAACTGGTAAATGCAAAACAAGTAAAAATTAGGAGTTTTATAAATCAATGGCAGGTTAACCTGCCCCTGAACTTACCCAGAATATTTCTTATGACAAGAGCTGTATGAATGCAATTTAGATAGTCAGTGAACCGTGGTATTTGCAGGTTTTCTGAGGCTGATAGTTTTTTAGTATCTGGTCAGTATCTTTCTGTCTCAAGGCTAGAGTTGCACTGGATCCTTCCTATCAGCTGAAGTAGGAAGAGTCAGCTGAGTAGAAAAGGGTAGTGAGCTAAAACTTTAGCAAAGCTGTAAAAAGACTCTCAGTAGTTCTCACTTTGAAGACTTGTAGGAAGCTCGCATGTTGTACTAGTTTCTGGGTGCATTGCTTGGTTGGAAGTGATGTGGTTGTGTCTCATAGGGTTTAAGAACCCTGCGTTGATCTCTTCCTCAATGGCCCAGCCACCCCCATCCGGGTACAAGACAAGAACAAGACAAAGTGCATGTGGCAAACTCCTGCCATGGAGCTTTTCAGTGGGACATCAGCGGAAAGCTTACCACCTCAAAGCAATATTAAATGTATCAGAAATCCAGAAAATCCCTTCTCCTGGTTCGGTGTAGTTTGCGTGAGCTGTACAGAAGGTGTTTGCAGCCAAAACACGTGCCACTGCCATGCACCTGCTTGTTGTGCAGTCCTGCCATGCTCAAGTTCCATAACTAGCAGCAATATCAGTTTGATCCTCCTAAGGTCTCCCTGTCACACAAAAGCTATGCAGTTACAAAAAGGTACTGAATAGCCTGATGACATAAAGAGTTTAAAAAAAAAGAGGAGGTGTAGAGCTAAGTTATATTTTCCAATGTGGCACACGATTGCAGGTCACTTGACTGTGTTGTGAAAAAAGGAATATAGTCTAAACTACTTTCAAACAACCAAAAAACTTTCTTGGGCAGTGTTTTCTTAAGCCTTATCTCCTTAAGTAACTAGCTGGGGGGACAGATGGCAGATAAAAGAAAGCTGGATCTCCAGGAAACCCCAACATCCTCTGAATTTTGGAGAAGAAGGAACATGAAGAGATCCTATCACACCCCGGCTGTTCCCAAACACTATTGCAGCTTTAGGAGGTTTGTATTTACTCTGGGACCGTGGCTGCATGTGGGACCTACCTGACATTCAGGTGGCAGAAGACAGGTGACAAGTACCCTCCCTGTCCCTCAGTGGCACAAAATGCATGCTGAGTGGGGACAGTGTAGCTCATTATTGCTTCCCATGAAATGTCCCCTGAGGTACGGTCAGCGCAGGTTTGGAGTAGCAATACGAAAGCCCGGTATCACAGCTTGTTGAAGAATCAGGAAAACACTGGAAATTCTTTCTCTTTGATTTTCAGCAAAGTTTGAATTTCCACAGGGGAAATAAAATCAGTAATTCCTGATAAATACCAAGCTTAGTATCAAAAAAAACCTTTGAAGGTAGTAAAAACAAGCAGCCTCTCTGTTTTCCATTAACAGGTGTCTGAAGCCTTGTTGGGTCTCTTAGTGGCACAGAGAGATGCTAAATGCAGTATTTTGCCACCATCCTGGGCTGATTTATGTATGGAATATAATTTTTTATGCAGCTGTTATACCTCAAGCGATAAATAAGGCTTTGTCTGTGCTCCAGAATTGTGCCACTTTAAATATACCACCGTAGTTAAAGTAATGCAAGCCATTGGTTGTTGTTACAGCTCTGTAAAACAGCATTCAGTCATGTAGTCATCCCTGTACAGCGAGGGGAGAGATCTGTGGTGATTTTCTACTGCGTTGCACTCTGAAGTTTTTATTGGTGTCACAGTAACCGCTGAAAATAAAAAGGCAACCAAAATGGTACTCTGGGAAGGGGTTTGAGTGCAGGTGAGGCCAGATCAGAAGACTGTGAGCACCTTCGTGTACAAACCACGTTTTCCTGTGGCCAAGGATAATGGTAGCAGATGATGGGCTGTATTAAATATCATTAATGATGACAAGAGCAAAAAACATTTCACCAAGGCAGGAAAATATATGAGGTTTCTGGCAGTAGCATCAGCAGCCTTACCACTGAGCACAGAAGAATTTCTCAGGATCCAGCTTTTGTGCAGAATAAGACCATTTGATGTTTGCTATCAGAAGTCCCAGTCTTGCCATGTTACGTCTGAGAACTGAATAGAAGTCCATGTCATTGTAAAAAAATGCTAAATGTCTTGAAATACTTGGAATATAGTATTTGTTTTCTGATTTTAAATAAGCAGCTCAAAACAATTCTTGCCAAGGGTTTCCAATAAGGATTACAGCTGGGCAAGGCTTATTTTAATGCCTGATTTTGGAGAAATCAGATGCAGTTAAATTAATTGCCTTTTTACAAGACAGAGAACATGTGCCTGGAAACATTCTCTGGGTTCAGCACAGAAGTTCTGAACAAGACAGGCATCAACATAATACTCAGTACCAGTGCCAGAAAGGCTTTAAACAGCATGCCCCACACATCAAGCCCATGATCTGATTGTCACACTGGTGGATATTTTGAAAAGGCTTCTTTTTTTTTTCCCCTCCCATATTAAATGTGGAATGGCTTTGATTTTATCCTTATAGAAGTAGAGTCATTATTTAGGATCTTAGTTTCTCCCCTGATCTTATTTAAGATTCTTCATTTCTATATTTGGCTGTTGATTTGCAACAGAGCCACAAATTCTCTGTATCATAATTGACCCATCTCTAGTGTGGCAAATAACATTCCCTGCCTATCTGACAGAAGCGTGCCAGACTTAATTAGCAACAGACAATATTTTCAAAAGCAACTATTTAGAGACATCCTGTGAAAATTGAGGCTCTTGAAGACTATCAGGTTAAGCCTCTGGATATGCATTCACACTTCAAAATTCACAAATAAGTTGTTGAAAAACAGTTGGTGCTCTGATAAGGCATCTTAAACCCACTACTATATATAATAATAAATATATTAATGGCTACTTGCGTGCACATATTCTGAAACCTAACTCTTCCCCTTACTTGGTGCCAAATCCTCCATGCTCTTGGTTGATATTGGCATCTTTCATTCTCTCTTGCAGAGAAAGGCAAAGTCTGCCAGACCTACTGAGGGTTACTTGCAAAATGGAGAGGTGAGGCACACTATGGACTATATGAGAAAAGAGGCTTTAAAACCTAAGATTGAAGCTTAGATCTGCTCAGGATTTTACAACTCCATGAAAGCATGCTTGCGTGACTGCCAAAATCTTTCACGGTGAAAAATATGTATCACAATTTCATCACCAAACTGAAAGCAGCAGCCACTTGCACAGCACACACAAGTGCTATATAGCTGTTTTCATGATGGATCTCTTGCTTGCTGACCTGATTTCAACTGGTGTCAACTCAACACAACACCGTAAACTTCTTTGGATGATTAGAAAACATTCCTCTGAAGTACGTGAACAAACATGACCTGCAAGCACTGTGTTGCAGATCATCTCACAAATGTAAAACCTCTGCAGTGGGACTATATAACTATGCTATTTTTTTCTTCCATCAGATGCCTGAGTGTTGTTAGTTGTAATCATATTAAACATCTGCCTGCCATTTTTTTCAGCGGGAAGCATGATTCTTTTATCTTGGTTGGAGCCAGACCAAGTTATGCGCTCTATCAACCATAAGTAAATCATAAATCAAACCATAAGTAAAAAATTTAAAAACCGGTCCGAATTCCATGTTTATTTTGATGTAGTGGGGTAAGGTAATCTGGGAGACTCATTGCAAGTCTTCCATGGAATGTGAACATGAAATTATGGAAAAGTACTGGAACCAAAGGTGGCTTTCTCATCTCTTGAAACACTCGCCAAACATGCTAAGTATGTGGCTGTATTTAGTAGCTATATATTAATCTGAAATCTCAGGTTTGTATGCCCTGGAAGTATTGTTGGGTTTGTAGCACCTGCATCTTCAGAAGATTCCCTTTACACAGAGCATGCTTCATCCTCTCCTTGCTCCTAAGTGTGTGCAAATCTGCAGACAGCAACTATATAGATATTCTTCTGGTTTTAGTGCTGCTGGACATCAGAAGTCTGGGGCTCCAGGCCCTGGAACACAGAGGAAAACTCTTATTTTCTACCTGTTCCACCTAGGCTGCAGTGAGGTGGAGATAAATAAAACAAAATTCAACTTCATAGAGTTAGCCATTATTTCAAAATTGTGTTTGTGACAGCTTTGGAAGAAGATGCCAATATTTCTATCTTCTCACCAATGGAAACACCCATGGCTGGTGCATTCCAGCTGTTCCAAAGTCCAGCTGTTGGCCTAAGGATCCCAACCCTGATAGATGATTGAAGAGATGCAAGCTCTGAAGCATCTGTCATTCCTGCCTTGAAGGTAGTTCAGCCAGCAGGCTGCTGTGGGAGTGGTGGACAACAAGGCAGGCAAGTCGCACAAATCTGGTCTGACATGCAGGAATCTGCCATTTTTTTTTTGCTAATCTGGACCCACATCATGTAATTGTTTGATTTTTAAAGAGCTGGAATTTTCTAAGAAAAATAAATTCTCGCCAGCTTCTGGTTTTTTACATCTTTATTTACCTCTCCATCCTCCTCAAAGAAAAGGCAGCAAAACTGTAGAAAGTGGGAATGAAGACAAAAGGTAGTGATAACAAAAAGGAGTTTGGGAACAGGCTGAAGAGAAACAATGATATAGAAATCTCAATTCTTGCTGCTTTCTGTAGGGGAATAATGAGTGTGCAGGGATAGAAAAAAAAAAAGTAAATAAAAGCTAGGTTAGATTGGAGATAAGTGAAAATAGCAGCAGGGTGAGAAATGGAGAGGATGGTGCCAAAATTCTGGCAAAAGATAAAAGATGGAGACTGGGAGGAAAAGGTGGAAGCCAACCTGATTTCCTCAGCTTAGCACTCGGGGTTAGTAGCGCTCTGTACCTCTACTTCATCCACTCCACACTTTCCACACTCTGCAATAAGTAAAGCCGAGTTTTACAGAAACTCTCATTTCATGGCAATTATCCCTGGAGTAAAACCATCTTGTGCTTTGAGATTATTAACAAATTTTGTTTGTTAATTAAAGACTATTCACAATCCAGGAGGGGAAAAGAAAAAAAGACCGAACAGATTCGCAGAGGTCATCCGAAGTTTAACACTTACTATTTTTGAAGTACGTGCCTTAAAGTCTTACTGTTCTCTCAAGTATGTTTGAGGTGTTTTGTTTGGGAAAGGACACTGAAGGGAATTGTGAATAGCAGATAGAGATGCACCATGGTGGTAGAAACTAGTTATAATTTTTACTAAAACTTTGTAAAGCACAAAGGTATCGGTTCCTTTTACATGTGGGCAGACTGGTATCTTGGGCCACTTTCAGGTTTTTTCTGCCACTACCTGAGTTCTTCCCTCCAAAATTCATGCCTGCTGTTACATATGGAGAAAAGGAAGCATTTTGGTGATAAGGCTGTACCCATTGTTAACCAGTGTAACCCGTGTGGTCCCCTTGTGCATCACTTGGCACGTAGGCATCTTCTTCACCATTCCAACCTGACCAGAGGGAAGTGGGTGAGGAAATAAATCAGGGTGTCCTTTTTCTTTTCTTTTCCTGTCAGATCTTGGTGTGATAACAAAAGCCAGGTTTGCATACCTCCACCTTCATCTCTTCTGCCACAAATATAATTACTTGATGTACATCTCGCTAAGAGATTTCATATCTAAGATCTTCAAAAAGTCTGTCAAGGAGAAAGCAATAGGGAAGAAAGCTGAGAAACTCAAATGTGGTTTTAAGTCAACGTGTAGTATGAATGTGACAAAACTTTACTGATGTACAAATGCTTATGTATCTAATTACAAAATGTGAACACCTAATACCAAATTTCATTATTATTCCCTCTCTGTCTTTCTTTTTGAGCTTAGCCTTTCTTCTTGTAACAGTATCAATTATTTCTCAATAGTGTCTTGCCTCCTGTTCTTTCTCATCTCTTTTTCAGCACTACCCTT
This sequence comes from Actenoides hombroni, assembly GCA_024336885.1. Lineage (NCBI taxonomy): Eukaryota > Metazoa > Chordata > Aves > Coraciiformes > Alcedinidae > Actenoides > Actenoides hombroni. The sequence goes on from WUAM01000203.1 coordinate 2,736,633, forward strand.
TTCTCTGCTAAATCATCAAAGACATTTTTGTTCTTTTGCCTATTGTGGCAGAGTCTGTAAACACCATCTTACAAAGAGAATCTCTAAGTGTAAGCATTTGTGATGCATTTGCACTAAAAGCTTTGAATTGCTATCTTTGATAAAACTATTTGGTCTGATTATATTGTTTTGGAATTGAACATTCAAGCACGCCACTCTGAAAAATGAATTTTTTCAAAATGTAGTATATTGCACGTCTCAAAATGGGGGAGGATTATTTTTTAATACCGTGCAATCCACGCAAGCAATTGTATTTCTATCCTGAAATTCACACACCAGCAATTAAGAGTGAAATCTAAAGTCCAGTGTTTCAAACCCAACAACTCCTAATCTTAAAGATGTATCCAATACAAACAGAGTTAATAATAATTGCTCTGGTTTTTGTTTTCTTCAATTGCTCCTGTGCTTTGAAGACTGCAGGGACAGATATTGCAGGCGGTTCTCGTATTGAACACGACAAGCATTCTGCATGAGCAGCTGAATAGCAGGTGTAACAGCCAGTGATGGATGTAGGATATTTTTTGAGCAGAAATTGAACACAGTATTTCCAAATACACATTCAGATCTCATAGACTGGAATTTAGGTGGGACTAACTATACTTTCGGAAATTCAGTGATGTCTTTAAACTGCTATAAGTAGGCAGGGAAAAGTGCATTCAAATCACCAAATAGCAGAGGACCAGTATTGTATATCTATAGTATAGCCAGCTATGAATTTACATGATGTATTGATCTCAGCACTTAAGGCATGGGCAGACATTCCCTTCATAAACTTTTGCAGCTGAACACATCACTACCTCGGGACAGACATCACAGCACCCGCCAATTCCATCTTCAGAAAGGATTATGTGAGCCTTCTTTAATCTGTTTCAGTCAAAATCAGTCAGGTTAAATAGTAACTGAAGTTGAAAAAAGTTAATCCACTGTGTTTAAGTTGAAGTTAATCACCAGGGTTTTTTTTAACCTGCCATGCTCAAAGGCAAGACATGCAGAGAAATTAAATATAGATGCTGCCCACACTTAACCTGTTAACAAAATATATTTCCTTACTGACACATTTGGTCAGTGCAAGCCACTGAACACCCTCTAAGTCTCATAATGTCTACTGATTTTCAAAAGTACCTTCCTGGCAGAGATGAGGACCCTCCACAGAGAGTGCCAGAGGGCCTTTAAAATCGTGCTTCTGCAATGATGATTCCCTAGCCATGTTCTCAAAAATGTATTTATTTATTTATTTGTTTTATAGCAGCGTACTGACTTCATTCTCTACTAAGCTGGTGTCCGCTGTCCCTCTCCTTTTACTGTGTATTGATGGTTTTAAAACAAGGAACTGAACTGCTTTTAATAAAAATACATGCCTTGTTGGAAATGATAGCCAAATCATTTATAACATATAACAGACACTCGTCTGTCTTGTCTCCAGTAATAAATCATACAAGCTGCCTTATGATATTTAAAGACAACTCAGGCTACTGTATTATAAGCTGTACAGTAGTTTAGTACTGTGTTTTACTCTGGATAACTAATGAAAGTCAGTGAAAAAAATGAGTGAATCCAAGGTTTCCTTCTCTTTTTACCTATATACAGTGTACTTAACCTCTCCATTGCATCCCTTTGACGGACCGTAGGAAGAAAGTACTAGATAGATTCCATGATGGTATTTTAATACAGCATTATTGAAACTCATAAGCAATCAGCTAAGGAGTTGGGTTCTGTTGAAATCTAGAGGTATCAGTGCCAGAAGATTGGTATCTGAGTTCATCCCATGCCTTTCCTTAGGCACCAAGCAGACATAGCTCTTTGGGGACTGATGTGAAGACTGGAGGTGCTGAGCACTTCTGGGAAGGCCAGTCAGTCTTAACATTGAGGCTCCTATCTGCACCAAGGATCCTTCCCTTTACTAAGGTTCCTGTGTCCTACCAGGCTAACATTTGGAGGCTGTAAATATCCTTGAGGCAGATGCAGTGAAAGCCTAGCCTCTGTGCAGCCCCTTTCTTGGACTCTGGTACAAAGATACTGGGAAAAGGAACACCAAGGAAGAGAACAAGGAGAGTTTATGGTCCATTCCACTGACTGAAAATTATATGCTACCCCAAGTACTGGCTGACTTCCTTGGAAACTAAATAAAGCAGTTTATGTGACCTGCTGTTGCACACAGACTGTGCTTTCAGAAGCCATGCATGGAATTCCCCAGAATTATCACTAAAATATTCACTGTTTATCATCTTCATGTGAAAATCAAGAGTTCAGAAGAGCTGATTGGAACAAAATGTGTATATCTGCAGACCAATATGCCTCAAACAGACACATGATATGGGTGGCCTTTAGGCACTTTTATGGTCTCACTGTGCCATACAGGGAGAAGACGAGCAAAAAGAAGGCTGATTATTAGAGGATACATCTACATCTAAACATGTGGAATGCAATACAATCCTCCTTAGCAAGTAGGAAAACTCCTAATGACCTGTCTATTTCAAATTAGGGATGAGCCTCATTCCCAGGGGGTTTATATCTAGTTATTCATGTTCTTTTTTGTTCACAGAAGTTTCAAAAGACTGTAGGAAATAAAATAAGATCTCAACCTGGATTGGATTGCCTGTGCTATCCTTAGAGACCCTTTGTTTCTTATTTCCATAATTAAAAGTACAACTGCTGCTACATATTTACCCTTCCTGTGGCTGGATTAGATCCTAGCTGTAGTTTGCTAATTCAGTGTGCTGGAATACCTGTCAAAGGTCATTGCAATAGTTAAATGCAAGTGACATAGGGACCCTAAGGTAGCTGTGTGACAGAGAAAAAGAGAAGCACCATGTGGCTTCTCATTTTAGAAGATGCACGTGGCTTCCACATTCAATATCAAACGTAAGAGAAAGCTTAACGGTGTGCCTGCACTTGGGAGATTACATCAGGATCCAAACTTTCCCAGATCTGTTCAGACTTGTGACTTCAGTTCAGATCCACATATAGAAGCTCTATCCTGAAACCCACAGCAAAAAAAAAAAAAAAAGCAAAAAAAAACATCTGTGTTTAGGTTGTGCTTGGTACAAATTCCAACCTGCCCGTCTTTACTGCAATAATAAGAGCTAATTTTGAAACAGTTTTACTGTACTTATCCCCAGATTAGAAGTGTAACTTCAGTTTAGCTCATTTTAGGCAAATTGCTGACAATAGCTAACATTGTAGCCAGTATTCCAGACATCCCCTTATCAGTGCCAAGCAGAGTGGAAGGATCTCTTCCCTTGACCTGCTGGCAGTGCTGACACCTTTCATGAAGACTGAAAAGTCCATTAAAAAGCGATTTTAATGAGAAAATAGAGGCCATTACAAGGAGAAGCATTTTCAATGCAGCCAGTTCCTCTGCCAGTCAAGCTGTACAAAGTACTGTAGACAGGGGCTGTAGTAACTCACACATTCTCAGCTTGTGAGCGTTCAATTTTGCAGCTGAATAAATAAAGTTATGTTACGCTCTTTCCTGTACCAGTGTACAAGGCAGAAATGTGTATGAACAGATGAAATAGAAAAGGTTCCAAGGTGGCTATTTGAAACTTTCTGCTGCCAGCTTTTCTGTGATCAACTGTGTATGAGAATCCTATATGGACACACAGTCTGGGTTTCTCATGATCGTTGATCTATCTCATGAAAATTTGTGAGGTTCCAAATATTATTCTATGGTCAAAACTGAAAACTTGGAAGTATTTCTTTTCCCTTTGTAAAAGGATGCTCTGCTGGCTCTAGCATTCAGCTCCCATTTTCTACCATTCTCCTAGATCCAGTGTGCCAAACTGTGCTTTCTCAGTCCTCTCTGTTGATGACTATCTATTTTGTAGACATAATTAACTATTCATTGACACAGAGCCTTGAATTTGCCTCTCTTCAATTTCCAGGAGAGCAGCCCTAATCTCTAGGTTACAAATTCAGCTTCCCTGCAGCTCATAAAGCTTTACACAATGTGTTACAGCTCCAGAAGAAGAGATTAAGAGACTATCTGAGCACTGCAGTGGCTGGAAAGCTCTTCAGTGAGGTGGGAGATCTACTGTCAATCCCCTGTTCTGATGAATATTTGCTTCTAAAAAAAGATGCTGACATCTTTCCCTGGCGTCTCTGAAACCAGTTACGTCAGATCAGGGATGAAATTAGAGCAGAAACTCCACCATCACATAGTATTCATATATGTATTTTAGAATACTAACCACAGTCTACTAAATGGTCTTGAATATAAATGAACTGTCGCTATGGGAGAATAGTTGAAATCATCTTGGATGTACAGATAATATTGTCTCAACTGTGAACCCTGCCTTAGAATCTCATTTCAGTCTCCACCTAAAAATCTATATGTCAAAAGAAAATATCCTGAGTGCCATCTACAAACTATAACATGACACAAAAAAAGCCATCTTTCCATAAGATAGAGCTACTTCTAATTTTCCCATTAGACCAAACGACATCATAAAGAATATCTGCCAACAATGTGATATAAAACCGTACCATGCATCATGAAAAATAATTGCAATTCAATTACTCCTGAATTATAAAACCGTCAGCTAGGTGCAATAAGACAAAAGCCTTAGAACATATGAAAAACTGCTTAACATAGATAATTATATATGTTTGAACAAAGTCCCCAAAATAAAACACGTGCAGTTTGAAGGAACAGGGTAATCATGCCAAAATAATTCTCGTTTATAGCAAAGGTTTGAGGATCAGCAATTTTAAAAGCATGTCCCTGGGGGGGGAGGAATAAAAAATATAT
>WUAM01000203.1:2741521-2751890 GCA_024336885.1 Actenoides hombroni
GGAATAAAAAATATATATATATATATATATATATACATATAAAAGTAAATTAGCAAACTTTTCTTACTCATAAAGGGCATACCCAGCAACTGGGCAAGGAACTTTTTCTTCCTCTATCATCTTGCTTAGATTCTGCTTTGGTAAAGTATTTACTGTTGCTGCTCAGAATCATTGGATGATTGAGGCTGGAAGTCACCTCTGGCAATTGTCTAGTGCACTGCACCTTCTCAACGCAAAGTTACCTACAGCAGGTTGCTCAGCCCTGTGTCCAGCTGAGTTTTTACTGTCTCCAAGTATGGAGCCTCCACAACCTGTATGGGCAACCGCTTCCATTGTGTGACAACCCCAGAAGTTTTTACTTGTGTTTAAATCGAGTTCCCCATGTTTCAGTTTGTGCACATTGCCTCTTATCCTGTAACTGGGCACCACTGAAAAGAGAGTGAAAAAAAATCACACTGGGGAAAAACCAGGGCTTAGGGAGAAAAGGCTACAGCGGTCTTTGGTAGGACAAGAAGTGAAAAGGAAGATTCTTGCAGAAGAGGTCCTGTCTGCACTCTCCACTGAGACCTCTTGGGCATTCTTATCAGAGAGGTTTGAACCTCTTTCTTGGTGTGTTACCTTTCAGCAGAATGAAGAAGAAAACTGCTTTCCAACATAATTTCTTAATTATGACTACACATGGAAAAATAAATGAATATACTTCTTAAAATACAGCTTTTCTCTAAATTAAAGTCTCACGCTGGTCTTGCACCTTCACAGTCAAATTGCCATGGAACAAGACAGACATCAGAGCTATCCTGCAGCAAGGCAGAACTGGGCTAAGGTTCCTGATTACATCTGGCTGAAGTATGGGAGGTTTTGCAAGAACACTTACCAAAGGGAGAAGAAAGATATTCAAACATGATGTGGTACAATAGCCCCAGAACTTCCCACATCATTTCTCATATAATCAGTGATTTTAATAACTGGTTATTTCATAGATGCTATTTTTCATCCTTCAAAGCATACTTTTATAACATTTCATAGATCTTTATAAAATATAAACCCATTTTATTTGAGTAGATTTGAAAATATAACAGATTTCACATATAAGCTTTCTCAACCTCCCGATGACTACATTTCAGCTTCTTAATTGACCTTTTACATGATTCACAGAGCACTTGGGATTTGTGTGCAGTTGTTCTTCTGGTATGTGGTCAGACAAATATTAATCAGCTTTCTTACTGATGCTCATGAAGTTCTTCAGAAACATCGGATACAAGTTTCAAATGCTGAGAACTCCAAAAGAAGCACTGTCATATTCCATCCCAGTTCTGATTCAGGGTGATCTGCACAGCAGCAAGAGTATTCTGAGACTGCAGTGACAGGCAGTGCAGAAATCACTAAAATGGTTACCTGAGTTAAGATTTTAAGTAGAAGTGTCATTATTCACCTGTGAAATAGGATATAGGATATAGGAAATAAAACGTTGTCTGAAGTAACAGTTAAAGATGAAAACCAAGGAAAAAAAAAAAAGAACAAAAAAAGTTGACAGAAAAAGGCAAAGAAAGAAATTTCATCCCAGCAGTTATTCTATTTATTTTGTTTTAATATGCACCTTTGCTTTACCCCTTCTACAATTAAACTCTGTCCTTACAGCTATTTTGAAGTCCTGGGAAACATATTCACAAGACCTGCAGACCTGATGGCAGGTCATCTCCAACCTGTACAAGACCACAGCTTCTAGTACTTATCTTTTATGCCTCAAAAGATTGGTAATTTGCATTTGTTGATTTTCCCCCTACTATAGATGCGTAGAGAAGGATATAACTTAATGCCAGAGTGCCTGACCCTTTATCTGAGGCCACACATTGTGCTGGAGGAAAGCAGGCATGAGTAATACCTGCAGAAAGCGATGGTGGGCTGCCCTTGCTGAAGGGCATCCTGCAGGGATCAAATTTGGGCTGGTAACTGCTATTATGTGTTAAACTGAGCATTTCTCAAATACATAAAGGAAGCAAATTAAAGTGGTGATTTTGAACAGCATGAAGTCCAGCCTTAGCCTGTGCTTTTACCACATCTCTTTTTTCTGTCACTGAGTTTGTAACTCTTCTAATTAGTCACCGGGAGCTGTAGCAAGACACTTGGTGCCAGAAGGATCCCTTCAAATTTGTCTTTGCAAAGACAAATTTCTTTCTCCCTTCCTGTCATCCAGCTCTGAGCTGTGTTTCTATACTGTGGCTGCCTGCTCGACCTACCACCTCCAGCCTGCGTTTCCACCACCAGGCAGCAAACCACAGGCATGTTTGCTCAGTTGGCAACGCTCTCGCCCAGAGCTTTTGCTCCATCTTTCTTCTGATTTTGAAATTGCAGTCCTCAGGTCAGTGCTCGTTGACCCAAATTCTCAACCCACATAAGTAAATGGGAAACCTGGTGCTAACTAGAAAGATTTGACCCATGGTTTTGGTTTTTTATTTAGAATATAACAAATTGTTGTGTTGCATTATCAGTCAGGCTCATGTCCATTATGTTGCCACTCCAGATATATAGCAGGAACCACAGATGCTGCTGTGATGAAGGGTAACACCTCTCACATTCTGAAGAGGAAAGCTGAATTAAATTTGCTAAAACATTAGAGAGGCTAACCCTTCTAGAACATAAACAGAGGTCTAGAACCACTACAACCTTTTAGCCAGAGGAACTGTTGTGTTGGACACTGAAGTTCTGTCTTTTCAATTTTAATAAACTACCCCCATAATAAAAACACTGACAACTGTCACTTGTCAGAGAAAATGAGAAGAAAATTTCAGTTCCATCCTGTCCAACTTAATTTACTTGTCCAATGGTAATTTATAGGTTTTGGTATGAGCAGAAGTAACCTTCTACCTTGGGTGATAGCCCACCAGATAGCAACTCTTTTATTAATGGCCAGACCTCCAGAGAGTTAACACTGTCATGTGAGAGCAAGTGTTTATTTATAAACTTCTCTCCAAGACGACTGTCCCATTTTGGGAGCTATCCTTTAAAGAAGGTTTAAAAATATATATACAAAGTCCTTACTGGCAGACAGAGGTACTGGCAGAAGGGTTGGATTTTGAAATAGCAGTTGTTTGGTGCAGCTAGTTCCTCGCTCCTTCAGTATATATGTAAAGCTCTACATATGTTAATACAAATAATACATTTTTTCATCAGGCATTATGCAATCCTTCCCACTGCCTTGTGTATTAAGAATAAGCCAAGTGAATGTCAGGTGATTCAAGTAGCATTCAATTAAAACCATGTCAAGTAATTAGGTAGACCACCTATAAATGTTGCAAAAGTGATTAAAATAAAATAATCAATAGAGAACATACTGTTATATGAAGTTGCATGTTCTCTTAGCACTAAGCATGTTAACTCATGTACTGATTGTAACTTACTGTGACTACTGTAACCACCACACCTGTATTAGTCAAAGGCAATTCAAAAGTAACAATGAAAACCACCCACCTCCTCCTTTCTATGGCATTTATAAGGTTCAGTCAATTAGCCCTTTTCCCTAGTTTGTAACCCAAAATTGGGGTAAATGAATCCACATGAGGACTAAGATACATCCATCCCAGCTAGTAACCCTGCTGTCTCTGCTGGTTCCCATCATATGATTTACTTTGAATTGCTAGCACCCATGAGAACAGGTAAACTTTACAGTCTTTAAAGGAAAATAATTTCTAGGAAGACAAACTAATTTACATGGAAATGTCTGCAGGAGCAAGAGTGTATTTATCCTGATGTTTTCTATCTGATTCTAAAGTACAGTTGTATTTCCTAAATAAAAAATAAATGTTTCCTGATGAGTAGTTAGAGAAGAGTAACTTCATGCAATAGAAAATATATGCACCTTTTAGTTAAAATATTACTGTCTGTCCTGTTTTTATCTGGGATTGGCTTCATTAGCTTTTGATGGAGAAGCTAAACTGAGTTATAAGTGATTTTGAGTTTGGATTTCTCTGGTTAGTTTAATCAAATGAAGATCATTTTAACTATTGTAGATCAGAAGACAGAAATAGTTCTTGGTATGCTCCAAGTCACAGCCATTTTCAATCCCAACTGGATGTCTCTGAAAACTAGGAAGTTCTTTGCTGTCTGAGCTCTTGCTTTAGACTTGCATGAGATTACATATCTGTTGTAGATTTATTTTAGGGAGCCATCTATTGCTACTGAGATTTAAGCTTCAGAACTGTGCTTGAATCACTGTTGCTGTGGGGTTTTTTTTGTTGTGGTGGTAATTCTTGCTTTGGTTTGGTTTTGTTGGGTTTTTGTTTGTTTGTTTGATTATTATTTTTTTTGCTTTTTTTTGTTTTGTTTTTGTTCTTATTGTGGGTTGGTTGTTTTTTTTTCTTGAGGTGATCTTGGATTCTATCTTTATCTATATGGTTATATACTGTTGTGTAATTGTTTGGGATGTAGGAGTTCTTGTATACTAAATAGATCTGAACAGGTTAAATCTGAGTAGTTATTTGGAGAGATAGAAACAAACAGTAGAGCCCATGTCACAAAAAGAAAAATGCCATGGGAGGCACTGAGGCCTCTGTTTAGTGAAGGAGACCTAATTTACCACTGCCTTGGAACATACTCATGCATTTATGTTTGTGTAAAATAAACGTAGGGTGCTTCTTAATCGTAGTTGGGAGTATTTTGGACAGGTGTCAGTGATCTTAATGAGCTCCACAAAACGGAGAAACTAATCTGGGAGATGAGCAAACTTCTCTATAGATAAGGTAGTAGGATCATCATAAAGCTGTATAAGTTTGTCTCTTCCTAATTACCTTTCAAGCTTGTAAATGCTTTTGGTTGATGTGAGAGAACACATCATCTGTGCCCCTGCCTCTTATGATGGCTCTTATGGTGGCTATGGTGCAATATCTGGCTAGAGAAACAGTTCAGGTTTCTTTTAGATTGCTTTATTTTATTTATTTTTTTCTAAAATCTTCAACTTTCTTTTAAAATTTGCTTTTCTCAGTGGAATGCAGTATCATTACTTATTTTCATAATTAACTTTATCTTAATTTCAACCAAAAATAACAAGAAATGTAATAATTAGATATTGTTAACCTTTAGGAAGAAAAAAAAAATCCTTCTCCTTATCTTTGCTTGCAATTTCCACTTGTTGCCTAATTAAAGTATCAGATTATTTTAGCCAAATTATTTTCTTGATCTATTATTTGATTTCTGCTGAAAATGTTACTTAAACCTTTATCTTTAACATACAGATAGAATTGGACATACAGTGTTGAATTCACATAATTTAAGACGTAATATAATTCTAGGGAGAAAAAACTTGTTCACCTCCAACTGGACTAATTAAATAAACTGATTCAGTTCCTGAGCATTGCTAAATTCAGAAGCTGAAACATCAATATAGCTCCTTTCTTTATTTATTAATACTCTTTGATCCTATAGGTAATGTCACAAAAGTGACAGGTGCCCTAAGAAATTGTAGTAGTGACGTGTGAAATTCAAAGCGAGAGTCTTAACAGTTTGCTAATTACAGTGGAGGAGAACAGAAGTATATCTGGAACTTAAGCTGCTCTACTCAGTCGTATTTGAATAAAGACAAGCATGTCTGCTGAAGACAGAAGAGATAGGCAAGAAAAACAACTCTTGAACCCTATGGCTGACAAGGAACAAGGATTGTTACTTTGGAGAGGCAACCATGCTGGAAATCGGTCTCGATCCAAGAAGAAACTCCAAGAGGCTGTTTGTGTGTTGCTAGTGGAGCTGTGCGAGAGATTCACGTTCTTTGGCATCGTCTGCAACATGATCCTCTTCTGCACTGTCAAACTTGGCTATCGCAACTACCAAGCAGCTATTGTCAATATGTGCTTTGTAGGCACCTCCATGTTGACGCCAGTACTCGTTGGCTGGCTTGCTGAATACCTTGTGGGGAGGATCAAACTTGTGTATACCTGCCTGTTTCTCCACTTCCTAGGTAGGTGACACCCTGGTCACTATTGCATGTTTTAGTAATGTTATTGCAGAAGTGCATTATTGGCCATTGTGTTTGAAATCTAACAGTTTTCTCTAACGTTGTGACCACCTTCTCTAGCAGCTGGTTACTTCATTTCTCCTCTACAAAGTGCACCACAATACTTTTGCCTGTGTACTTTTGTGAGGCAGGGCTTTGAACAGGACTAAGGAAGACTGAGCCTGTGTATCTTGTGGATACAGACTTGGTGCACAAATTTGTCTCCTCTAAAGTAGCTTAGCTATTCAGAACATGGATGCTCAGCTCTTAAAATTGGTCCCTGTAACAAGCATCTAAGGTTATTAGTGTCTGGTGCAAATGCAAGGAGAGAGAGTTTGAAAGAGAGTTCGAAAACTGTTTCCCAGCTGTTGGTAATAAGATTTTATTGTCTGTAAAGATACATGACTCTTGTATTTGGATAAGAGGAAAAGATGTGTTTAAGCACATACCAGTATAGACAAACCTTGCCTTACGTAGAGAGGTTATATCCTAATACCTGTATTGAGAGCCTGCTTTCTGTTAGCACATTCTGAAACTTCCCTATATATTATTTGGAAGATCTTTTATGTAAAAGCGCTGTGCAAGCGAAATACAACTGTTCTGTAGCAGTTAGTGCATATCCCAGCTTGTAGTCATTCTGTCAAGTGAGGCCAAGCTGATAGAAATACTTTTTACTTGGACCAGTTGTTGACCATAACCAAGTCTGATTTATGCAATAGTCAACGATGCTGTTGTGTAAACCTACAACAAAGCAGGGAAAAAAACCAGAGTAATTCCTGAAATATTCTTGAGCTGATTGCAAAACCATTGTGCAAGCAGACTGGAAAAATTATTGCCATGATGTTCCACAGTTTCTCCCATGGGCTTCTGGTTTGGATTCTCCTTCTGCCACTTGTCCTTTGAATGCAGATCTTAAAGTAGAAGACTATGAAACAAACAGAATTTTATGTATTTGGGTATTGTTTTAACCAGAATGTATGGGTTTTGGTTGGATTATTTGGCTTGGGTTTTTTTGGTTTTGTTTGGTTTTGGGTTTGGGTTTTTTTAGATAAAACATGAAATATTCCTGATGTATTTAGAGTTTGATGCACAATCATAGTCTTAGTCATGGCTAATGTTGGTGTTGTTGATGTATCAGTTTATTTTGAGTTTAGTCTCCAACTACAACTTGGAGAACCTGTAGCTGGTTAAATCTGAAAGGCTTACTTTTCAGGCTAGAGGTGCTAAGTGCAATTTATGACAATGATTCTATAGGAAAATTTTTGAAAATCATGTATTTGCCATAAAGTTGCAGCAGAAAAAGAGGAAATTTTTCCACAAAAGTTTTGAGAATATATTTCTTAAATTATGATCTGCATTACAATTCTGTGGTTTAAAGAAGATGCAAAAAAGGCTACACTCCACTATGGGGTGTGGTTTGTTTGTTTTGGTTTGGTTTTTTGATAGGTGGTTCATCAGGTAAAGTTAGATGTTTGAACTGGTGCCCTCTGGCAAATGGAGAGCTACTGTCCTCCATACAGGCAACGGGGAAGGCCAGTGAGAGGAGCTACATTTCAAGAGTCAGCTCTTCAATTGGTTGAAGAACCTGAATCCTTACGTGCATTTCAGAGGAAGATTGCGTTCCTGGAGCTCTTAATGGTCTTGCCTGACTATATATAGTGACATCCAGAAAGGTTCTGCCTCTGCAGAATTAATACTCTCCCTCTTTGCACTCTGTTGTGTATCTTGGATTTTTTTTTTTTTTCCTGTTGTTTCAACATAACTGCTTAAAAAAAGTCAGTCTTATTCATCAGTCTGGTTCTAATCCATTTCAAATGACAATTTTCTTTCCAATTCCAGGCACAGCACTATTACCTGTTGTGGCATTCCCCTTTGAAGATATTTACATTGACAGGCGGCATATTCTTCATACGCTAACCAAAAGGGAGCAGAAAATAATATTCTACTTTGCACTACTCACAGCTAGTCTGGGAATAGGAGGCATAAGAGCTATAGTTTGCCCATTAAGTGCATACAACTTTGAGGACTGTGGACCAAAGGATCTTCTTTCTTTCTTCAACTGGTTGGTAACTTAATGTTAGCTAAGTATCTATTGAGGATGATAGAGCATTGCCTTCAAATTCACTGCTGACTTACAAGGCAGAATCTACAGATGCTGGGTTTCATGTCTTGTTTTTAAGTGCAAAATGTTTAGGTTTTTGGAAGAGCTGTCAAGAATTTCTGTAAAAAATTTTGCTAATTTTTTTCTTTTGCTAGGACCAGTAGGTGGTCAGCTGTTTTGACCTCCTACAGAAATATTAGTCAGAAGTGGGATGAATTGATTTGCCCCAATGGTCAGACTTGACGGCCTAGTTGCTACTAGAACAACATATTCCATTTGGTTTTCTATAGTTAACATGGCTATCCCTCTAGGGTATTTTGCCATTGCTTCCCAAACAGTAGCAAAACTCAATCATGTATTAGAATTTACACCAGAGTAAATTTTTAGCAATGACAGGCAGCAGTAGAGTTTGCTGGTTTGCTGGAACTAGGGGCTGCTAGTAGTGTCTAACTGTTAGGCTCAATGGTAGGGATCAGCTGTCTTGTTTCAGCTCTGTTGCTGTGAAATTTTGGCATCAGATAAAGCATTTTGACATTTGTGTTTTGGTTTGAACATTTCAAATTTTTAAAGAAAAGTTAGAGGAAAAGTTGCTCCGAAACTGGTTCTTAAAATTCAGGGTTTTTTCATATTGACTACATCTCTCCCTCTCAGTGCATCAGAGGAGTAATTTTTGATTATACTTTTGCCTTTTTTTACCACTTCTGTAGCACTGTATAAGTGCTATATATATTCACTGTACTTTCTGTTTAAACTGTGGAGTGAGGATCTAAGAAGTCGCAGTGGGAACCACCAGATTCCTGCTTCAAGGCAGGGTGAAATAAGCCCTAAACTGACCCCTTTTCTTTCCTCTCCCTGTACATGCACAGTTATTAAAATAAAAACTGAACACATTTGCATATTAACAATGCAATGCTAAAGAATCAATGAAGATCTTGGTGAATCAGATCTCCCCCCTCTTTGGGGATGGCTTTCCTGTCTATTCTTTTTTCCACCAATTATGTAAATATCAAAGAGTTTTGAATTAAATCCAAACTTCAGTGAATAAGGCAGCTTTACCAAAGGTGGATGAGACTGTTTAGTTTGTTAGAGCAGATTCTGCCTCCTTGACCTACCCATAGGAGGAAAAGCTTAAAAAAAAAATAAAAAAAAAATCTTCCTCTTTACTCTATTCTGAGTTTTAATCCTTAATTAGCAACATCATTTTGATTAAATAAGACTCTAGGGGTTTACGACTGGAGAGCAATCAGTTGTTCTGAAAGATAGCTCTGGAGAATTTATTGTACTGTAGTCTTAGCCATTCAGAATTGTGTTTAATCAAAGTGACATATCTCAGTGTTGATTACGAAGGAGATATAATACGAATAAAAAGTTTCTTGGGGGAATCCAAATGGGTCAGTCCTTGGAACTTTGCAAATATCAAGAAAGGTACATTAAAAAAAATAATAATTTTTGCAGTGGCATCCAAGGAGTGTCTGAGTGCAATCTCAAGATTAAAAGATGTGGGTTTCATTCTTAGCATTATTCATCTCATTAAAACCTCTCAGAATATTATCATTCTTTCTTGGTAGACTGTTTTCTTTTGGTAGGTGCTTGTCATAGGATTGAATTTTAAAATAACATAGAACGAAGTGGTTGCATACTCTTGGTGATTTTCGTATTCTTAGCCAAGTTCTATTTAAACAATCAGCATTATTAGGTTAAAGGTTGGGTTAAAAGACCCTGAAATTACCTGTTGTCTAAATGAATCCTTGAAGATTGCTTTAAACATCAAGGGCCTGCTTCTAACCCCTACTATGAATTATGAGTCTGATCTTCTAAATAGATAGAATATACCAATCCGAAGTGACAAAGATACTTGGATTCTGCTGAGCTATATTTCCCTAAGGACTTCTGCTTTTCTAAGCTTAAGGCTATGGACTGGTCCTATCTGTGAGCAGGAGAACTAAATTCTGTCCATGGGAGCAGAGAATGAGAGGAAAGGTTCAATCCAGAGGAGAGTTAGCAGTGCTGTGTCTTATTTTACTGACCTGCTGAAAAAGAAATGCGGAGGATGTGGGACCAGTAGCCTTGCCTTTTCCTTTCTTCATGCCCCCCTCCCCACCCATGGCCTCTTATTCAGCCCCCCAGCCAAAATAGCATTTTCCACCACCAAAAAAGCATATGATTTTCACCTGAAAGAAAAGTTTTTCCATTAAAAAAAAATAAATTGCTTACCAAAAAAAAAAAAAAAAAAAAAAAAAAAAAAAAAATCCTGCCAAAATTTTTTTCCCACCAAAAAAATTAAC
>WUAM01000203.1:2768573-2800427 GCA_024336885.1 Actenoides hombroni
AAATAGTAAAACTAAAAAAAAAACAAACCCAACAAACAAAAATAATAATAACAATAATAATACAAAAAAAACCCCAAACACAAAACCACCCAACCTCTCCCAAAAATACCACCACAACATCAATTCAAAACAAGCTTCATCCCATGGGACAATATTATTGGCATTTGCCCCCACAGTGCATGATACTGCTGGTAAAGAAGAACTGAGCTGAAAAGTGAAATCACTGAACAGAATTAGTTCTGTTCTCACTCAAACCAGGACAGGCAGCCAGCCTGTTGGCCAACCAGGTAGCCAACCAGGCCCCAGCAGCTGCCTGACCCTGCTGGTGCCCAAGCTGTCTGGTGCACTGGAACTGCTTTACCCTGCTAAGGGTTAGCAGGTTGGCAGCGTAGGCTGAAGCACTTCAAGAATATCATCTGCCCGTCAGCATGTCTCAAAGCACTTAGAAATGGGCAGCCTCGTAACAAGCGGCTTTGTTAGTGTGAGGGATGTATTGGGGATCGCTTCACCCACCGATGACATGCAGTAGTCTCCAGGGTGAGAGGCAGCAGCTGTTCAGTAGTTCACAGCAGCACCACGGGACAAGCCAAGACTGGAATATGCAGTTGAAACAGCAGGAGTAATTTAGGTAAGTAGAACGCAATTACCCAGGCTGAATTTGGCCCAGATGCATGTTTTCCACCCCTGCTTTTAGAAGGTAAGAAGAACCAAAAGCTTTCTAGGCTCTTAGTGATTCAAATTATCTAGGACGCTGACTGTACAATGTTTCAGGTTGTACTGGTGCATCTACAGATGGTGTCCCAGGCTCACCTGCTTTCTCTTGCCCTTGGGCTTCTGGTTCCTATTGTAAATGAGGAAAAAATACTGCCTGTGGTATTTCTTTCTTTTCTTTAATATGTTTCCAAAGCTCTCATTTGGACATCCAAATTAAAAAGGGTGGAAGATGGTGATTGTAAAGTCTCATTTGTAATCAGAGATGCTCCAGGCAATTCAGCATCCAAATAGGATCCTCTGCTGACAAGTTTCTCAAGCTGGAGGTCATTCAAACTCAACTAATAAAGCAGTTTGGGAAACACTGGGGCTTGGAGAACAAGTGTGGATGAGGACTCAAGGTGTGAAATTGAGAAAAAAAAGAGGTTTTGATAATCATGGAAAGTTACTCAAAAAGAGCAGCTACCGTAAGGACTTCAATGTTACTGTAGCCTAGTTTAGCCAAATCACAACTGGTGGGGTTGTTTATAGTCATCTATGCCACAACAGCATGCTACAGCTTCCCCTTGCCACCAAAGCTGTTGCTGCTTCTGACTTAGTCTTCTGGCAAGAAAGTGAAGAACAAGGTCTTAAAAATTAGCCACGGACTCTGCGAGTTGCTCTTTGGGGAAGAGGAGCCTTGTTCAGCCTTGGGTTAAAGCAAGGTAACTGCCCAAGTTAAGGTAGAGCTCTGGATTTTGGAAGCTTTTCCTGGTGTCCGTGCTGAATCAGCTCTGGCATAGGAGGTCCTGCTGTTCTGCTGTCTTTACACTTGCTGACTGTGGTGGTGTTTCTCTTGTCTTGCTGTGCCTGAGGTTTTTAAGAGGTGAAAGCAACTGTCTGGGAGAAAGATCTTTATGTACTTGTGGAATATCAATATGTGGGGTGGTTTGCTATGGAGATTCATTTAAACAGCTTAGATAATCTTTTGTTAATAGGGTACATACTAACATGTCTTCTACCATTATTTACTTTTTTTTTTTTTAACCAGAACTGTATCTGCTTCCTTTCTAAGGTTCTTTACTTTCATTCTGGCTTGTGCCAGAAAGAATTAGAGGGATTTCCATGCATTTTTTAACTCTCTTTAATGGAGCTGGCTGCTTTATGGGAGCTTTCTTTGTTCAGACAGCCCACGCAGGCACTCAAGGTAAGAATATGTTCATGCCCTGTGTTCCTGAGCAGTTTTCTAATATTATTAACTTGGAGAACTAGGCAGCAGAATTAAAGGGGATGCCAAAGTTTTATTGATTTGCTCTCACAATTAAGATGGAATTAAGATAGGAAATAGCCTTCCAGCTGTATTCATCCAATTTTAATGAGTCATCTTAGTTTTGATAGTTGGAGTAATTAGAGGATGGCATCTCGCAGGAACCCCTCACCTCCAATCTCTATACTTCTGCTCTGGAAGACAAGAAAATAAATTGTCTAGGAAGCACCTTTTCATGTTTGTGAAGAAGTACATTCATGTTAGCCATGCTTATGTGGAAGCCTCTGGCCATGAGAGCAAGATTAGTGCTTCAAATGAATGGAGGACATGCCTTTCTCTCTGTTCCACAGTATCACAGGGGAAGGGATGATGGGTTGGATGTTTCAAAGCTGTTGAGGGAATTAGTTCCCCCAGACCTGCTACTTCTCTCTTGCCTTCTTTATGCCTCTCCCTACACCCAGCTTCAGGAAGAACCAGAATCTGTGACAATATGGTCTCACTGTGGTTTTACCCTTTTGCAGAAAAATGCTTCAACTCCCAGAAAACCTATCGTTTCTAAAGGAGTTATTTCAGATTCAGCCTGCTAAGGAGTACTTAATGTAAGCCCAGAGCCAGTGATTTTTTCAGGGTTGCTGGCTTTCAAGATAGGCCAAGAGCTTCTTAAAGTCTTTTTTCCTTTGCTGATGAATCTTTGTGCGATACAGAAAAGACTTGTTTCATAAGTAAATTTAAAAAGTAAAGCACTTGAGTCCTTGAACTAAAGGACAGAGATCTATTTGTTCACATATCTGAAATAGTTCCATTTGTTGAAGCAGTACTTCTAGAGATGCTTTCCATTGACAAGCTTCATTGTTACTGCATTGGGAATCTTCTTTCTTATAGAGCACAACTGCTGACCATAATACATGACACCACGGCTGCAGAGTTTTGTAACTGCTCATGGTTAAGTTTTGGGTTCTCTTTCCTACATAAAGAACAGTGTAGCTTTAAACCAAGGGGGAGTGGGTTTTTTGAAAGTATGACAAGAAATTTTAATTCCTACTTGCAAGAACTGAACAAACAAATGGTTCTCTGATACACAGTGCTGTTTTTAAGTTAATTAAAATTTTATTATGAGGTATAAAAGCATCACCTAGAGGAGGGTAAAATCCAGGAACGCTTACCCAAATGAATCAGGCAAAGAGCTATTTAAGTACAAAGGCAACCAGTGGAATAGATTTCTTTCTTTTTTTTTTTTTTTTAATTGGGTAATATGGAGTTCAATGGAACTAACACTTCAAGAAATGCTATGTTGCTGTCTTCTTTTCTGTCCCCCAAAAGTATGGAAAGTATTAATTTTGATACTGTTGAAATATTTTGTTTTAGTAAAATTGACATATTTTACTGCAATTTGACTTTATTTTATAAATATTTAATTATATCTAATTAAGCATAATGCCAGCATCAAAACATTTTGACTATGTTGTACCACTAAATATGTAATTTATTCTTTTATAGAGTATTTTTGTACAAAGCGATAGAGGAAATCAATTTTTGCATTTGGTTTGCAATTCAGTACATTTTTGTCTAATTTTCTACCAAGGTGATTTATTCTTTTTCTGTAAGTCAGTATGAAAACATTTAATTGATTCAAAAAAGAAAATGTTCATTTCTTACCAGAAATACTGTTTTATCAGAGCCTTCAAATTCTTATCCTCTGGCTGGGACCAAAAAGCAAAATTCACGTGTTCCATCTGTATTTTTTCCAAACTCTTCCATTGTGCTTCTTACAGTCTCCTTTGGTTCTTGTGATGAAAAACTTAATATTAACAAAATAGTATCCTTTTTTTTTCATTTATAAAACCTAATGGTTACCTATTGAGCATCCTGAAGATGACAGCACTTCCAAGATTAAAACTGTGACCTCTCTTAGATCAAATTAATGTCAAATGACAGAAATTAAGCTCTAATTACTCACATTTAGGGTGGGTGTTTTTAGCTCTGATTAAAGAGCCTTTAAAACATTAAGTATCGGGAGAGTTTGTGGAACTGGGGGTAAACAAACCAACTGGAACTTTTTTCCCCTAAAAAGCTGAACTCATTTATTTATAATGGAAGACCAAAGTTCTTTGTCTTTTGCTGAAAGATGATGATAGTTTTTTATGCAATGACTTTGTAAGATTTAGCAAGGCTTAATGTGCGACTCGTGGGCTTTGGGTGCTTTTGTCTTGTCCCTTGATTTTTGTTTGACTAAAACATGAGCCGAGACTATTTCTGGTTCTCCCATCTCTAAGCAATGAGACCATGTTTGCCCCAAAGCAATCCAGGATACGGTGAAGTAGATCCTCCAGTGTGGTTTGGTGTTTTTCAAGTGCTGAAGCACACAGGGTGTTGACAAAATTTAAACATTTTTATATACTATTTCATGTCACTGCTTTAGAATTTTATTTGGGGTTTTTATTGGCAAAGTTGATCAGATATCAGTCACAGTCAAAGCTGCATTAATCATTTTTAACGCATCTATGGAGGATGGTGTGAATATGATAAAATAAGACTTTTTAAAAAAATCTGACGAGTGCAAACAGATGACGGGTGACAGTGATATTTTCAGTACAAGCTGGGAAACTGCTTTCTTTTGGATCTCTTACCTCTCCTAACATTTTAACGGAAGAAGACGCAAGACAAAACCTGTCCTCCTATGCCAATCATTTCAGAATACATTTCTCTAAAAATATTAATATAAATATGTAAGGAAAAAAAAAGGTCAGAGGAGGGAAACTGCCCCAGACAGATTCCCTGCTTGTATTTAGAGAACCAGAGTTTTTTCCTGTGCCTTTATTTTTGTTTTTTTCTTTTTTAATTCCAGTTTGGAGCCTTGTGTGATTCTAAATACCAAAGATGATAAAGCTAAAGGATATATCTTGCAGTCCAGATGGTGGTGTCCACTGGTGCCTACTTAGCTAATAAGGATTAGAGGCAGACTGGGACCGTGATTTGGATATGATTAAACACTAAATATATGCCCCCTAACTTGACAAAATGATGGAAGGCAATACGATCCTTTTCTAAGATAGGAATTAATTTTTTCTGTGATCATAGTCTAGGTTATGGGATAGCTGTAAAAATGTGGGAATCAGAATAGACTAACTTCTGGCATGTGACTGTTTGCTTTGTCTTCTGTTTTTTCTCAGTACTAAAATACAATAGTGTTACTCAGTAAACAAATTGAATGCAGTCCCTTTCAACTTTGGGCTTTTTTGTGAACCCCTTGAGAACCCCAAAGGTGCCATCATAGTAGCAGATAACCACGTGTGCAGTAGTACATGTCAAAGACTGGCTTACAGCACTCTCCACATCTTCTTTGATGGCTAGTATTGCCAGCATTTGGCCACTGTCAGTCATCCACCAGAAGCAGCTCAGGAAAATAGTTTTGTCTGTGTCTTAAGCTCTGCTTCATCTGCTTTTCTGCCTGTGTTGATAGGATCAGGTGTTCTCTCTTGGTGTTGTGTAATATTCTTCCTTCTTGTACTACCTGAACGTTTTTGATGCAAAACTGACAGGACTGCAAAACGTCAGTGAGAGTTTACCAGACACTTTATTTCAACAACGTATGGTGCAGCAGGCTTGAGGAACTGATTCTGCCTAGACTTAATCTTCTCATTTGTTCTAAATTTGCCATGAAATTCGTAACCGATTCACCTCTAACAAATAAGAAAAGGCTCTTTAAAATATATGTGGCTAAAGGAAACTTCTTATTTTGTGTGGTGATTCATGCTACAAAGTATTTCCTTTGTTGGAATAAAAATGGAAATTGGGAGCTTGTTGTAGAAAGTTAATTCCCAGTGAACAATTATCTATGTGACAAACCAACCTTGTAATTGGCACTTCTGTTGGCAGTCTCCATGGAAAGAAAAGGATTGACAGAACCCAAAGGTTCTTCTGGGGGAAAGTGAATTGTTAGCAAATTGCATGTTGATTCAAGGATGAGAAAGTGCTGGGCTCTTCCAACACAGTAGTGCCCAGGGAGTCCTGCTCCAGCAAAACCAAACTGGCCCAGTAAGTTCCTGACATTCATAGCTGAGGAAAAAATCCTGAAAGTATGAACCCCAAACCCAGTCAGTGGAGGGTACTGGAGTCTGCAGTCAGCTTATGAAAATGTTAGTGAAGTAAGGGTTGAAAGCATCTAAAAGAAGCTTCACTGCCTGAAACACATGGTTGATGTTTTAACACCAAGGGCTGTTCTCCCAAGGCTTCTTGCCAGCAGAGGATTCTCTGTGCAGTGAGTCTAAGTAGAAGTAAATGTAGTCCAGGCTTAACCCCTCTTCCATAGAAAACCGTATTCTGTTAAAAAAGGAAAAAGAAGAAAAAGAGAAGTAAATATTTTTGGCTGAAAATAAGAAATGGTTACTTCAGTCTTTGCTGTATCCACTGATGAAAATGCATGTTGGCAGTAGGGTAACAGTCTGGATATCTCTAGTGCTGCCACTCCCTGTTTCTCTGTGGAGAAAGGCACCCTTAACTAACCTTGTTTCCCCTCACCAGAAGGAAGAGAAAACCTTGCTCCTACCTCCTTCTTTGGATAAAGCAGTAAACAAGAAAGTGAGCAAGAGAGCGTGCTGTGGGAGAGTCTTACTATGCCCAACCTAATTTTGGCCCTGCCTATGCTGTTGCTCATTTATAACGCAGGATTTTCCAAAGGCTTTGTGTCATTATCCTGGCATCACTGTTTAAACACTGGCAATTACTAAAGAAGCAGACAGGAGACAGAGCAATGATCTTTGACCCAGGCCATGGAGGAGGCCAGTGGTGAAGTGGAGGCAGAACCCAGATCTCCTGCTTGCTGGTCTGCCCTCTCATCCTGAGAAACCCAACCATTCCCACATTCAGCACTTCAGTATGGTGCCTTTGCTAGCACTAAGACAGTTTCAAAGGTCCATTTTATTTCATTCTCTTAAAAGAGGAATTTAGGAGCTGGGGTTTTTTGGCGATGTTTTTTGTTTTGTTTTTAATGTATCACTCAGTGCTATTTTTAAGTAGGTATTTTCCGTTCGGAGTTCATTGTCAACGTTGTTCCATTAGAAAGCTCCTGCTGCTCATCTAGGTAGCCTAACCGATGTAAATAACCCAGCAGAAGGTGTGAACCCTGCTTTGCCAAGCCACCACGCCGAGCCCCGTGCATGCGTTCCCCCTACTCGGGCACACGCGTGCTGTCCGTGACTTCCCTCGGCCGCCGCGGGCTGTGAAATGGAAAAACTGCCTGGCTGTGGATTACGACAGTAAAAGTTTATAAGCTCCTAAAATGAAGTTACAGCACCTCGGAGCTCAGTCAAGTGCCGATGCTAAATGATAACGCTTTGAAATCTCACTGGGAGGTTAAGGCTACACAAGGAGGTGGGGCTGCTCCGGGGCTGGCGGAGGGGTAACGCGGCACGCAGCAAACTGCTGCACTGATGGCAGTTGTTCCCTGCTAATCCCAGGGGAGCTAAAGGTAACTGCTTTGGAAAGAAATGTGTTTACAGCTCTTAGATGCGGAGGATAGAGAAAAATGTAACTATATGCATAGGGGTGTGGGTGTGTGTGTGTGTGTGTGTGTAATTCTTTGACTACTGGCTCTTGTAGGGTATGAAACTGCTTTTTCTCATTAGGAAACTTTGGATGATGGCATTAGTGGCCAAAATATCAGTTAAGGAGGTCAGGTATGTATAGCACAGCTATGGCAAAGGCAGATGGCTTTTCTGCTCTCCCTTTTAGGTCATTCAGGTGGTGAATAGCCACTCTATTTAGATGGGTAGGATTTGATACCAGACTTTGAGGGAGCAAAGCAAAGCAACTTTGCGCGCACTGTTGTTGGTGGTTTAGTTCAAATGTGAAGTATGCTTTTGATCTGAATCTCCTGATCAGCTCTGATTTGCATCAGAGTGATCTTGGAGCATGAAAAAAAAAACCCTACATTCCTTTTGAATGGAATTAATTTTAAAAAGACTCGTGCCTGATGTGTCCCAGCTGTTAGTGCATACCGGTCCAATGTGAACCCCACCCCAAAACTGTGTGTAGTCTGGACATCACATTCTCAGCACTAGCTGTTTCACACTCTGTCCTTGCTCCTATTGCACTTCTTCTTGCTAATGAAGTCTCTTTTTCTTCTTCAAAAGCAATAAAAATCACGTATGCCCAAATAATGAAAAGGTCATTACAACGTTGTAGAGCTCTGACATTCTGTATCTACTGTAACTTCTTTTTCACCTTGGGTTTTTTTTTTAATTTTTGCTGTAGTCAGTTATGGTACTTCGGGTACTGATTGTCTTCAAATGCAGACTGACTGGGGCTGGCTTTCTTTGCAAGCATTTTGATTTCCATAGCTTTTCACCACCTGAGCTTGTCTGCAGACTGGCTGCAAGGGTCAACATCAAAAGCAAAACAGCTGCAAACTAAAGCACAGAAGAATTACAGGCAGGGAAGACTCTGGGCGTACATAGGTGGTACTGTCCTCTGCTGAAGAGAGTTTAAGCTGCCAAAATGTCCTAGATGCTAATGCCAAAATCCTCGGCAGAAAAAGGTCCGTTTCATGTAAATAAATGCCATGTGCATGTCTGCAAGGACACATTGCAGACTCACAGCTAAAGGCAGCTATAAAGAAAGGTAGAGTAACATGACAGGTAACATCTTGGTAATGGATCACCATCCAAAGCACTGAACAAATACTTTTTATGCATGGTTTTGGTTTGTTTTCTTAAGAAGGGCCTATTAAAAGCATAACAGATGTGAATAAGGATGTCTACAAACCACCTTTTCTCTAGCTCTTCCTAAATTTTTCATGTTTAACGTTTATTTAGCTATGTGCACAGGATAATATAGAAGGAAGGTGATCCAATCATTACTGTAGTAGCTGGGCAGAGTTAGGTTTTCCAGTACACTTCAGATTTCTTAGGAACATTGTTTGTTTTTTAGTTTCTCTAGATCTCTATTGCCTGTCTGCAAAGCAGGAGCAAAGTACACTGTAGACTCAAAAAATCGTAGATGCTGTGAGAATGAAGTCTGCATAAATAGCTACGGGGGGGGGGGGGTTTCAAAGCACCTGCTGTGACTATGTTTTACACAAAGTTATCTCCTGTCTTTCATATGAGCCACATCTCATCCTGCAAGGTAAACTAATTCTGCTTCGAATCTCTGCTTTGCCAGGCAACTGGTTTCCACACTTGCTGCATGAAGGTAAATTGGAGAGATTCTTCTTCTTCTTGGCTTCTTTAATGATGGTGAACACCCTGGGGTTCTGGACAATTGCACACAGGTATGTATGAGAAAATGAAAGCTTGGTGTTTCATTTGTAAATATGGGTAGATATTCTTGCAAAACCTGTAAGCTAGTGTGTAATAAAGAATTGATAGTGATAGATCACATGTTGTTGTTCAGGGTTCAGACTTCAGTATTTTTCATCTACCTTGAGGAGAGTGATTTCACAGTAAAAATTATGTGGTAAAAAAAAAAAGACTGATATTAATTAGCCTTAAATATATAAGGAGTATTATTAATATAAAAATGCCTTGAAGAAGAGCATCCTTTTATTTACAAAAGGACATAAATATGTTGGCATGGAATTTAAATTACAGCACCAATGTATCTCGGTCATGGACCTGACCTCCACTGCATTTGGCTTTGTACCAGTATTCCTGTTGTCCCAGTGAGCTTGGATCTTTAGTATAGGACAGTAGGCAAAGGGGTTGCAAAAGAAAACAGCAGATAACTAATTGGTTAATGCTGTAGGCAGTGGTTTCAACAGAATAATCCTGTAATATTTTCTGATATTCTACTGGGCAATGAATGAGAGAAAAGCAACTTTCTGCTGGAGACGATGGAACTGCTCAATTTTATGCCACCTATAGACTCTATGTTTAATGCCTGTATATTGCCTGTCAAGTGCAACGAACACACAACTGCAATCCCCTTTTTCATTCAGGGTCGTTTGAAAGCTGGCTTGCCTACTGTATTCCGGAACATTTAATTACAGTTAACTTTCTGTTGTCAGTGTTAGAAGTAATATTTGTAGTCAAGAGCAGGGAGGGAAGCAACTTGTGTCACCATGAGTAGGGAGGGTCACGTGCAGCTGACATTCTCTTCGGCATTGGGCTGCAGTTCTATGGAAATCCTTCAGAAACCTTGATGAAGTAGTGATTTGATAATGACAATAGAAAATTTCCAAGGGCAGTGTACTTCTAGAACTCTTAAGAAAAATACTGCTTTTTCTATTACACATACCACTAACTTTGCAGCACCAAATATTACCTTAGTGTCTTGTCGATTAATTCAACATAACCTGAGACGCGAGTGTCCATTTATTCTGGTGGCTAATTCTTGATTCTTTTCTTTTAAATGTGACCTAAGTCATGATGAGAAATGTTTCTCCTGCATGTACTTTGTCGTCTTGTTATAAAATGAGATTTTATTCTTCAGTAAAATTAAATTTTCATTTGTCATATATACTGCTGCAAGCTAAAAGGGTTTGGTTGTCAAAAACTGGCCATAAAAGTGGGTTGAACTCAACAAATAATTTTGCCACAAATTAATGTATTTTTATGAGGAAATTTGATCTCCGTAAGTGAATAAATGAAAAATTTTATTTCAAATTGGTGTTTCACTTCAAAATCAAGGTATGTCATTTTTCAATAAGACAACAAAAACCTACGTGAAATGTGGGGTTTGAGGTCAAATGTAATTGTTTCATTTTGTGCTGAACAAGAATTCTCCCAGAGGAGAGAAAAAAGGGTGAGGACTATTCAGATAAACCCTGATTTAAGGATAAGGGGAAATCAAGCTTTAGAACTCTGAATGATAAAAACACTAGACTAAGATTTCTCTGAGGGGTGAGGAAAAAACATGGTCTTTTTAAAATTTATTAAAATAACATGATGCAGCTGTTATTTACATCTGTGTCCCATTTGGCACTTCTCATCCTGAAGTTCTGAAAGGTTCTTTGAGAACACATATCACTATCCAATTGTTTTGGCTGCTTAGAACTCAGGACTCAGAAGGCACTGTAACTTGCAAAATACTACCTAATAAACAAGGCATGAAGCTAATCCCTGAAAGGATGATTCTTTTAGTATTTTCCTTTCCTATCCTCGCTCCCAGGTACAGCAATCTGAATCAGGAATACAACAATGAATTCAGAGGAAGTCTTCCTGAAGAAAAACTTCTGAAGCATGAAAAAGCCATCAAGCGTTACGGTAGTGTCCTGGAAAGTTCTCCCATTTTGTCTCCTATGGAGAAAACTTGATAAAATTTCACCCTTTTTTCACTACATTTTGATTGTGTTACCAACCAGCTTTCTAAAGATAAATTATATAGTGTACTTAAGAGGAACTTCTAATGTATTTATGAATTATCTTAGGAATAATAATAGTAATAATAATGTTATTTATAAGTTTTCAAAATAGCAGTCATCATAGGATTTGGCCTGGTAGGGTGCTGCACTGTCATAATGCACATCGAGGACAATGAGAGTTCACTGCTTGCCATGGCTGATGGAGGGAGGCTTTTAAACTCTACGGGGAAATAGAGAGGTATTCACATGTATTTGTACTCAGGAATGGTGCAAAATTAATAAACTCATGTATACATTTCTTTAGCAAATTCCTTTCTGAAAGTATTATTTGCAACTAATTTTTGGAGTCCAGCATTGGCTGGTTGATACCTGCAAAGGTGGAAGGCTTGTGTGCTATTCTTGGCTCTGCTATTTATCTGCCACCCAGACTTCAGCAGGTTGCTTCTTTACCTTAGCTTCCCTGTCAGTAAAATGGATACAGCCGTACTAACCTTCTTTGCAAATTGCTTTGAGATCTACCAAAAATATACTAGAAACTATATAACAGTAGTAAGTCCACAAAGTATGTCATAAAACATTGATGTTGAGGCATCTAGTCTTTTATTTGGCAGAAGTACCGTGAGATTTGTCATTCCTAAAAGATGATATAAAGAAAATTGCTAGTGGGAGAACTGGAGACTAGAATTTATTTACAGCAAAATTACCAATTGCAGCCCAGTTGAAGGAGGTGAAGGGAATTAGAAGAAGATTGGGAAAGGGTAGATGCAGTTGGAAATGAGGGGAAAATTATTAGAAAAATGCTTCCACTTTAAAGATCTAAACACTCCACAGATTGGCTGATTTGAATATTGAGGTATGCCAGTCTAGCACTTAACTTTTTGCTCCCTCTTTTTTTTGGGGTTTTGGGGGGGTTTTTTGTAAATTGTATTAGTAAAAAGAGTGAGGATAGAAGTGAGGGGTTTATGTAATAAGGAAACATAATGAATCCAGAAACTAAAGGAGCATGTTTATATCAGGATGTTCATACTGGAAGAAGTCGTCAGGCCAGAATGCTTGCTGTCTGAGGAATGGTCTATGGCACGAGAAAGTACATTAAAGAAACACAGAGAGTGTAGTTTGTGAGCTGAAACTATGAAAGAGCTGCTGAAGGAAGGCATCTCTCCACAGTGAAAAGTATTTAATGCTGTAACTTTGGCTTGGGCATTGCAGGACGGAGAGTAAAAGTTAGTAAATACAACTAAGAAGTAGAAAGGATGTCAGTCAGGAACTGTTAGTTTGATGTCTCTAGTATTTAAGTTGGGGGGGTTAATTAAAAGAGATGAGACTCATGAGATACAAGGAAAATTTAATAAAATGCAACACAGATCAAATGTATCAAAGGTAGATTTGCCAGACTACTTTAGTGTCTGTGTGTAATGAGGATTTGTTTTCTAAACAAAACATACTAGAGATGATCTGCCTTGATTTCAGTAAAGCAGCTGACACATATCCCATGGGAAATAGCTGGTGAAGATGAAGATCAGGGTCAGCAGAAGAGCTACAAGGTGACTGAGGGACCTGTTAAAGCCCAGATGGCAACAGATTTTGTAGAAAGGGGAGGTACCCATCTGGAAGCAAGTTTTTTTGTGAAACTTGTTTAATATCTTCCTTCATGGTAAAAGAGAATGTGATCCTAGGACTACCTGATGGAGATGGAATAAATAAGTAAATCTTTATACAAATTCTTCTGAAATGGTCATCTGTGTCAAAGATGTGCTTTCTGACTAGTGTGGGACGTTATGCCTTGATGGTGGAGCTGAGTGTACAGCTCCCTTTTTGCTCTGTGACAAGTGACATAAGCGGGGAGGAGGGGGAAGTCTGCCTGCTTGCCTTGCCCTGGCTCTTCCCCTGACATCAAGAGAGAACCTTTTTCTCCAAAAGTCAGTGCATAAGCTGGGCTGAGTCTGTGAGAGGGTAGAGGCAGTGAAAGGCAGAAGGACTTAGTCTCCAAGGGCACTGGCAAGTGGGAATGAGACTGATTTCCACATAATTGATTAAATCTGTCCATCCCACTTGACAGTTATTTGCTCCTAAGGTATTGGTTTATAAATGGTACTTGTATTGCAATAAGCCCAGCTTTGAGCCACAGAAACCCTTGGTTTCTTTCCATAAAGAAAAAAAGTGAAAAATGCCTAAAGATGACTTGACTTTTGCCTTGGCACAGAAGAGCTGCAAAGATTCTGGCTGGAGTCTACTGACAAGTGGTACGTTGAAAGAATCTGCTTTTCAAATCTGGTTTAATACCTTAGAAAAAATGAAGGGATGGAAAAAATAGGGATGTGTGTGTGTATGAAATAATGCAATAAGCAGCTGGAAGGTGTTAGAATAACTTTCTTTGTTCAGCAGTTTGTTGATCTATCACGATTTTCAAAAAATAACAAAACATTCAGATCTGATTGCCTGTGTTTGAGGTCATCTGTTGATGTTGCTTTGCTCAAATCAAATCTAAGATATGCAAGTTTTAATCCTTACCATAAAGGGTTCTAGTTTTGAAATGTATCGTAGAACAAGTTGTCTCCTAAGTGATGTCAGTGACCAGAAACATCACAGTTGAGTTTTATAGCTTGAGTACTGCCTAAATCTTCTAATCTTGTCCCAGCACACAATGAAATTAGCATAAAAGACTCTGTAGATTTCAGTTTTGACTTTGAAAGTAGCCGCTTTTGTGCTGGGTACCAGCTCTGGTTATAACTATTTGAGCAGGTGCTGTGCTCAGCAGAGGTCATTACTAACCTTGAGTAGCCGCATGTATCGCTGATTACTGCTGGTAAAGTCTGGGGGTTTTTTAAGGGTTAAATGTGTGGTTTATGCTGTATTCATGTATGCACATAGAAAAACCACAAGTGCTGTCCCAGACAGTTCATTGAGCACCACAGTTAAGTCTAAATGCATGGGACACCATTTTGAGTGAGGGAGGGTGAAGAAAGCTCACTGGAGAGGATTAAGATCTCCATCTGTTAAATTTGCACTGATGATAAAACACATGCTCCCAGTTGGAACAAGATGCATTAAAAGAGCAATTTCACTTCTACTGCCTAGCAACAATGTCATTGAGCACCTGCAATAGTTTAAACATTAAGCATAATTGGCTTTGCTTGACATAAATCTGTAGTTTTGTAAATAAGAGCAGTTGAGTTTCCATGTAATACCAATTAGCTATAAGGAATGCTTTGTTTGCTGAAGCCTGCAGCTTTGTAGAGGAAAGAGGGAGTTGTTAAGAATCAGCAGTAGTATTCAGAAGGTAGAACCCAGATCAGACATTATGTAGGTTCTGAGTGTCCTTGTGCAAGTTATTTAATCTGCTTCAGTCACGTTCCCTAGGTATGAAAGGAAGAATACCATTCAGAAGACTCTTTTTGGTAAAGAACCCTGCGTGTGTTTGATTAAAATACCCTGGAGGTAATTTTACAGCATTAAACTTAGCTGCCTGGGTCTGTGCTGAATTTCTTTTCCCTTCTTTTAGTTGGAGCTACTCTTGCATCTTGTAAAGTTGTGTAAATTTTCTGCAATCACTTGCTGTCTGCCAATGATGAAAGAAAGAGGTGTCACTTGATATGAAAATCAATCCTGTTCAGCTTCTGTGGGAGCTCTGAGTTGGGAACGTGAAGTAGGAAAATACCTTCCTTTTGGCCCTAGAGCAGAACTAAGGGTGTTCGACCTCAGCTTTGTGTCTGTGTGCTGTAACACGTACTAGATTTGCCTTGCAAGGCCAAATACAGCTACCTTCTGGAGGATGTTTTGAAGGTCTTCCTTCATTTAATCTTTAAAAAAAGAAAATATCAAAAATTCACAAGTCTCCTCATCATGCTTCTGTTCTGAATAGAATAAAAATTACCTTTTCCTCTCTACCTACCTCATCTCTGCAAAAGCTCACCATATAAGTAACATTCTGTTGGTGCAGTACTTAAAATTATTCTAATTTCAGTCTCTGTAACCTTAAATATATATTTCCTTGATTTAGAGAAGGTTGACATTTGAACCTTATGCAGTCTACTAGTACTGGTGCTGACTCTTTAGTTAATCAGTTATAATAGTGGTAGTAAGACTGCAAGGAACTGCTTTGACAAGGATTTTTTCAGTGTTTTGAAGATACTTCATTTCTCCAGAGTACTGGATAACGCACCCTGACGCTACTGAATTGTAACTAAAGTCTACGCACTTCAGTGGGTGATAAATGCTCTCAGAAATCACAGAACTGTCAGGGTTGGAAAAGACCTCCAAGATCACAGTGTCCAACCATCAGCTCTCCCACGTCACCCCACAAAAATAATAATAATTAAAGAAAAACAAACAAATAAAACCACCGTGCCTCACCATCCCACTACAGCATGTCCTGAAATGCCTCATCTGCACATTTGCTAAATTTTTTTTCTAGTACCTCCAGGGATGGTGACTCCACCACCTCCCTGGGCAGCCAGTTTCAGCACCTGACTACACTTTTAGTCAATAAATCCTTTCTAATACCTTCCTAATATCTCATCTAAACCTTCCTGGTGGAACATAAGCCTGTTTCCTCTTGTCCTGTCACTAGTCACCTGGGATAGGAGACCAAGATCCACTTCACTACAACCTCCTGTCAATTCCAACTCCCTCAGCCTCTCCTCAGAGGACTTGTTCTCCAGACCCTTCACCAGCTTGGTTGCCCTTCTCTGAACTCACTTCAGCAGCTCAATGTCTTTCTTGTAGTGAAGGGCCCAGAACCGAACCCAGTGCTCAAGCTGCGGCCTCACCAAGGCCCAGTCCAGGGCCATGATCACTTCCCTTCTCCTTCTGGCCACACTATTTCTGATGCATGACAGGATGTTGTTGGCCTTCTTGGCCACCTGGGCACACTGCTGGCTCATGTTCAGCCAGGTGTCCACCAGCACCCCCAGGTCTTTTTCTGAGAGGCAGCTTTCCAGCCCCTGCTCCCCAAGCCTGCAGCGTTGCCTGGGGTTGTTGTGACCGAAGTGCAGGACTCAGCACTTGGCCTTGTTCAACCTCAGCCCATCAATTCAACCTGTCCATGTCCCTTTGCAGAGCCTTCCTACCCTCAAGCAGATCAACACTCCCACCCAATTTGGTGTCATCTGCAAGCTTGCTGAGGAAGCGCTCAATCCCCTCATCTGGGTCATTGCTAAAGATATTGAACAAGACTGGTCCCAAAACTGAGCCCTGGGGGACACCCCTGGTGACTGGCCACCAACTGAATTTAACTCTATTCACTGCAATTCTCTGGACTCAGTTGGCCAGACAGATTTTAATCCAGTGAAAGAGTAAACAAGAAGAGACAGAATGCTAGCAGAATTAATTATTTTTTTTTTTAAATATTGTATGACTAACATATTTTCCTACTGTTATTTGTGGTTTGTTGTTTGGTTTGGTTTGGGATTAGTAGCAGGGTTATTTTTTTGTTTGATTTGGGGTTGTTTTTTTGATTATTTTTTTTTCCAGATTAAATACAAATGTGGAGTAAGTATATCTATGGTTTGGCTGAAGAGTAGTCCACCATCTTTCCAAACACCTTGATTTTATGTAGAGCCAAAATATGCTCATTCCAGTTATTAATCTACTTCTGAGACAAAGCACATATCTAGAAAATACTGCAGATATTACTTTACATTTTGAGAGTTAGGCTTCTTTCTTGTTAATATGGGAAACTCCTGTTCAAGTGCTTTCTCTATTACATCTGGAGCAGCTTAGCTTAGAACAGAGGTTTTGAAACTGTTTCTTGTATACCCATCAGAGTGTGCTGACTGGAGGGAGAATGCAGGTAAGCATATTTTCTGGATACTTGTCTTACTATTAAAAAAAAATATATATTTATATATAGATATATATATACAATCTTCTACCTTTCAGATCAGAAGAAATGTTTTGAAATCTGAAACACTTAACAAACAAAAAAATACACCCACCTGGGAGGGATGGGGCAGAGCAAATAAAAAAAAACCCCAATCTTAAAGCAGTCAATGTTTGTCCTACCTGCTTTGTAGCCTAGTAAAAAGCATCGTTTGAAACCAGATTTTGAATGCTTTCATTGTCATGTTGTGTGAACTTCAGAAGCAGGATTGTTGATGAGGTTGGGGATATTAGTTATAGTAGCACTCAGTAAAAAGGCACAGCAAGTTTTCTCAGCTTTGTTTTTCATATGGTCAATGAATACAATACAAAGATACTGTCTATTTAGCTGGCAGAAAGAGGCAATCTTTGATACCAAGCAAAAGCATAAATTCACAACAAATATTGAATGGTAAACGAAAGGTTGCAAGAGGGTGCTGCTTGAAAGAGAATCCAGCATTACATGCAAGTCTGAATTTCTTTACCTTGGATGAGAGTTTTCCTATTGTCTTGAAATTGTTCCTCTTTAAAATATTCAGTGAAAAACTTGAGAGAATTTAATATCATGCTGACAGATGATAACCCCCTCAACAAGCTTTGTCACTGTCGGTAAAGAGCTGTCATTTAGTGGAAACACTCTTTAAGCCTGAGCTGTTTGTAAACTAAACTTTAATGGTGAGAGTATTTTGTAAAACCTTAAGCAGAAAAAAGTTCTGCCTTACGCATTCTATAAACAAGAGCAAGGGAATATCTGTCTCTTCACTGCAGGCATCCAAGTACAGAAATTAGGCAAGTCTTGCAAAAATGGGCAATTTCAACAACAGAGAGAGGAGCAAACTGTACCGAAAGGGAAGGCAGGTGATTATTACCTATTTGAAAATGGTGTTGCTTCATTACAGAAGAGCTTTTGATTGCTGCTCCTTGCTTGGGGTAGGAAATTCATATTTATGCGAATGCATGAGAGTAGTTGAAGGTCCCATCTGTTAGGTTGCATAGATGTTAAAAAGACTAAATACAGTGACAGTGAGGGCATGCCTAAAGTACATATTTCTTGGGTTTAAAAAAAAAGAAAATTGACCAGAAACAGGATACTCTTGTAGCTCTGGCTGAAATAGTTGAAGGGTATAACTTAGTAAATCCAGGGCTTCTTTTCTTTTTGGTTCCAATGTGAATTATCAGTCAATGGATTCATGCCTTTGCAAAGTTTGTTCCACTGATTAATGGCTAAAGTGGACTATTTGGTGCTCAGTTATTTAAAATAACAGCCCTGATATAGCGAGGGTTAACTAAACCATGGTGATTTTGGTTTTCTTCTTTCCCCCAGTTAACATTTTCAAGTTATCTTTGTACGCACTCCGTGATTGTTATGCCTACCTTTTGCCATTCTTGAGAAAACAGTATTTTCACTTTCTTCGAGCCTTTTTAAGATGCACTGAGTTCCAAATAATCACTTGAGCAGATGCTCATAAATGCTTTTTTTTTTTTTTTTCAAGATACTTGTGCAGTTCCGACGCAGGCTCAAGCATGTAGATCGTTCAGAAATGCTCAGAGAGAGTGGCCCAATTTAAATTATCTATTGAATACTGAAACACAAATTGCACATGAAATCCCAAAGCTTCAAGGGTCTCTGGCAGGTCACATCCTACCAGTCACTCAAACATTTAGTCAGTGCAACCCCCATGCACCTATGAAACTGAGGCTGTTTGACACCTCTGAGAATATTTCTCATGTTAGATCTGTTGTAAATGAGCACATGGTCCAGAATAATTAATGGTAACACTTCAGTCCTTTTTTGACAGAGTTGTGTTTCTTATGCAGTTTGTGCTGGTCTGTCTATTTAACTGCAATCAGCCATGCCTGAAAGACAGGAAAGAACAAGACGGACAAGTGTGTCAGTGAGTGAACCTCTTTTCTGTAATTAGAAATGCACAGGGAATAAATTATTCTCTAATTCAAGCTGTCCAGCTCACACTAATAATAACAACCCAAGAAGCAATCTGTTTATAAAAATTAAAACTGAATTTGTGAGACTCCTTAGTGCAAAACAGGATTTAAACTAGTCTTGTATCAGTTTATCATGCCTAAAGGGCTCTGTCGAGGCATTATGAGTGTTTCAGGCCAGACTACACAGCAATTTCATGCATGTATTTTCTATCACACAAGATTAGCTAAAAGCTAATCAGAGATAACTCTGTAGCAACTCTGGGCCAAATTCTTCTCTGATAAATTAATCGCTGATAAAGAACAAATGCCATAGAATGAAGCTATGTGCAAACTTGGTCTAAGCCTTTTTTGTTTACTTTTCTTTCTTATTTTTCTTTTTTTTCTTTTTTTTTTTTTTTTTCTTCTTCTGTGGACATTTTCTAATACTTCTCCATTCAATTGTCTTGCAGCTTACATTGGCAAAACCTATTCTGTGGAGGCACTGAAGAGGACCCCAGCAATGGCTCCATAGTTTTTGTTTACCTAAGTATAATTCCTACAAGTCTGGTAATTCTTTGTAAACATTAATGGGGCTTAGTTCTATCTCTAATGGATAGAGATTTAATTTAAATTGGTCCACAACGGACATTCCAATTTTCAGACTGCAATAATATTAACATTGAAGGAATCCAACTGATTCTGAAGGGTCTGTCTTACTATCACAGCTTAAGACTATGTTGTTGTCTTCCTTCTCTGTGCTCTAGGGCAAAAAGAGTGGGTAGGATCTTGAAGTTTTGGTCCCCAAAATATTTGACTCCATGGATTTTTACTATTTCTTGATACTTACTATTTTTTTCCTAAACTTACATAGGCCTTCCTTATGGCTAAC
Source organism: Actenoides hombroni (assembly GCA_024336885.1). Lineage (NCBI taxonomy): Eukaryota > Metazoa > Chordata > Aves > Coraciiformes > Alcedinidae > Actenoides > Actenoides hombroni. The sequence continues at coordinate 2,788,500 of WUAM01000203.1, forward strand.
TTCTAACTGTAGCACCTGATTAAGGTGCAAAAAGCCGAGTGCTGGAGACTGCAGAACACTCTTACTTGACTTCAGCTTGGAGTCAAGTGCAAATGTAATGTCTTGAGAGGGGAGGAGATACCAGAGAACTTGCTTTCCAACAAGCCTGCAAATGAGAGTGCACAGTCTCCATTTTAAACCTGGGTAAGTAATCAGGTCTCGGGATTAGATATGTTACTACTTCTTCAGAGCCAAAAGCTATAAAGAAACTGCTCTGAATTTGAACAGTTGTCATAAAGCATCCCTGATGTTTTTAAGCAATCTCAGATCTTTGGATGAAGAGTCCTGGTAGTAACTCTTGTTTTTGGAAGACTGAAACGTACACAATGAATTCTCTCTGTCAGACAACATGCTGCATAAGCGAGTGTGGACTACAAGAAGACAACAGGTAACCATGTTTTATTATTATTGTGAAATTTCAGCAAATCACTTTATCATTTTATTCTTCATACAAAGCATATGTGTTATGGTGAGTTGCTGATCTGAAAGTATAGATGAGATCCAGGCGAGGGAACAAAAGATATCTAGGTTTTCTGGCACATTTATGTATATACATCACTTCAAACCAAGTAGAACAAGCTTGAAGAGCCACTGGCCAGTAATTCAGAGTACCTAATTAATTTAATTGCAAACCATGAAATTCTCAAATTAATTTATTATTCAAATATATTCATGCACTTCCCTCCCCCAGGGCTCTTCCCCTAAAAAAACCCTTGCCTTTACAGTGCAGCTCTGTTTTGTGAACATCTGAAATCTGAACAAAAGAATATTCACAGTGTGTCAGGCCAGTCATCCTTGTTAATGGTGTGTGAGGGGGAAAAAACACAGAACAAAACACAAAACCCTTCTGGTAAACCCATCCAGGCTGAAGGAGTTATCCTTAGTTCTGAGTTTCTGTTCATCACAATATGTAACTAATCAGAAGACTAATAATATCTAAATGTAGTATTAGTTGCAAGTCTAGCATGTGCAGTTTAGATACTTGTTTTCAGTTTATATTTGTTTTCATTATTTCTCTGCTAGTGCTGGTGCTCTTGCAGGTTTTACTTTTTTATGCCTTGCTTTTTGAAGTCCAAGGTGAAGTCAGCCGTGGCCCAGACCCTTCACTGCTCAGGCTTCTACAAGTGGCAGGAAGGGGAGGGAAGGATAGAGGAGAGAGAATAAACTTACCAATAGCCTTTGGAGAGTGCAAAGTCTTCAAAGGTTATTTTATGTGAGCAACTGCTGCCCTTCCCATAGCTTTGCAGTTCAACATCTAATATCAGTGAGCTGTGCTAATAAAAGGAGGTGGGAACAGAGAAGGGATCTGGTGCTTTTTTATAGTGTAACCTCTCACTACAAGCATGAAATAAGTCATGAGCTATCAGGGCTTGAACTTTCTATGTCTACAGAATAGACACATGGTTAGTTTGAAATTTGCTTTTGAATCTATTAGTAGGAAAATGCTGCCATTTAAAAAATAGGATGATCTCTTTCCTTTTCATTATAGGAAGCAAAACACTTGGTCCTTCCTTGTTGGCAGAATTGGGTCTGGCTTTTTGTCACTAGACTAAGTAAAAATGAGTTGATGCTAACACTTCAGCTTCCTACACCTTCATGTGAACTTAAACCTCTCATATGACCTGACCTCAAAAGAAGGCTGTGTAGAAGTAGCCTTCCTGGTGTATTTTGGGGTTTGTTTCTGTTTTCCTTTGCTATCTCTGGCTTTCAGCCCATCAGTGTGCTCAAAGCTTTGATATGAAGAGCACCCCATGGCATTACAGATGTTCTCTTGTTATTTCAGCTCTTTTGGATGCTTTTGACTGGCAGCTGCTCAGTGGTTTTATGCTGGCATCCCTACTCCTGCTCACCTGTCCTCTCACCTCTTATGGCACGAGGGTCTTTCCCGTTTGCCCCATTATATGCCACACTCTAATCCAGGCTTCCTGCACAAATCCTCAGAAGTAATTCTGTTTTCCTGGCTCCCTCTGAGGATCTGTCACCCAGCCTTGCTTGATGCTGCATTATTAAGCATGGCGTAGACACCAAGTGAACTTGGTGGAAACTGTATTCAAAGAGTGTTTCTCTCTCTGAGTGTGTGATCTGTTCCCCTGCTCTCTGGTTTGCTCCTGCACATGTGGGCGCATGTGTGTGTCTGTGTGTGTGTGTCTGCATGCGCTGAAGGTTTGATCACTGTGGGAATCATCCCTACCTGTGGCCTTTGTCAGATCTACTGGTAGATGGTGTCTGTGCTGCATTCGAGGAACAGTGGGGACATCCAGTGGTCACATGGGTTATAATTAATTACTCCCGATCCCATCAGTAAGATCAAATTTTCCAAGCGCTCTTGTTTTCTCCGCGTTTGACTTGTTTTTCATCATAGCTCATTATGCTGTAAAGTGCCTGACAGAAGGTTGGGATGACTTCTTTCTCTTGTCTTTTTCTTTTTCTTCCCTGCTATGCGATGTTGCTTCCTATCTATCAACAACTGAAATCAGGAAACTGAGTCTCTCTCAGAAGTATACCTGGGGAGATCTTTTAATTGCTTTTCAAATGGAGAACTTGGAAGAAAAAGTAGGGAAAACATTAGCTATTATTTTGAATGCATGACACTGGAATAACTGATAAACAAATATTATTGCTAGAGGTGACAGGTTTGTTGTTGGTTTTGTTGTGGTTTGTTTTTTTTTAATGGGTGACAAATAGTCAAAGCCAACTCTTAATACAACTTTTTCAAATTACCTCATGTGTAACTTGGTTCACCTGGAGCCTGTAATGAGACTGAGAGGAGCCATCCCCTTCCCTTTTCAGAAGCTGATGGGGATCAGATTCAGTCAGCACTCACCAGAGGAGCAGAGCCTCCCATTTTTCTGACTGAGTGGGCTTTTCTGCAATAATTCTAGATAGGATAGGCTTTAAAATAAATATATAAATAAATAAAAATTACCTATTCTGTGGTTGTCACAGCATAGTACAACATCAGTGAATTTCCAGACCTTTACATCAGAGGACAGAAGATGCTTCTTGCCCTGCCCTGTCTAATGACTGCTTGTTGTATGGTCATGCAGAGGATTCAGCTGTCCTTTGCCCACTTAGGAGCTCCAGAAATGTCACTAGCTGATCTTCTAGTAGCATCAGGTCAGCAAAATGTCTGTCCACTACACATCAGTATAGACAACTTTGCTCCTTAGTTTTATTTGGATATATGAAAAAAGAATATGAACCCTCCAGGGATGGAAAGAGCTTATAAAAATCTAACTTTTAAAAAAATTATTATTATTTAGGAAAAAAAAAATTACCATAATTTTATGTAACATTACTACATTTCTCTTAGTACATCTGATACTGGAAACGCTGCCTTTTTTGGGTGTCAAACTACAAATTAATTTAAACACTATGATAGTTTCTCTGCTGTTTTTTGTTTCCACATTGAGATAAAATTTCTGGAAGCTGCGAGAGAAATTCTAGTAAAGATCACTGGCCTAATCATAAAATGTCTTTAAAATTTTTATGATCCTTTAATGGAGTGCTATTGGCTAAGTCCTTCTGGAAAGGATCTAGCTCTGTAATAAAGCTTTTCGAAGGAACATTGCATCTTCGGTTAGAGCTCTCAGCAACAATTTTCCCTAGGCTTTCATGGGGTACCTTGGTGGCCATGACCAGCAGAAATGCCTTAAATGCTTGGAAAAAAATACAATGCACAAACAAAACAAGACAGGAGTAATGTATTTTAAACTCCTGATGGAAGAGCGTGACAATTTCAACAATGAAAATTCTTATGGAGGAAAAGCATTTATATAAAATGCATTTGCCATCTGAGCAAGTTACACTGAAATATCTCCTCTTTGTTTGTGAAATGATAAAGGGCTTGTTCCAGTGTATCACAATGGCTAAATTTCCACAAATTCTTAATTTTGCCTGAGCGATGGAGATGGTGGGAATGCCAGACTGGAAAAGCTGTGTTCTCCCATTTTCTGTTCTCTGTTGGTGTTTTCCCCTGCAAATCCATCTTCAGTCTCTGCTTTGAAAATCTGGCTAACCATCATAAGGTAAACAATGGGTGTGACTGAATTTGTCAGAAGTGAGCATTTACATTCATACTCTAATTTCTAAAACCAAGTTTCTCTTTAGGCCAGCCCTGTGCCTTTTATTGTTGGGTGGAAATCTTCAAATATTGACTTGTTCTTACAAATACCAAGCTTTGAAACAAGCTGATTTCAAAGGGCTGAATAAACGTTACGTACATTGGTTTCGCATGTTGCTGACAGTGCAGTATTGGCCGTTGTTGTTATTTCCTTAAAATAAAATGGAATTCTATGACATTTGAGGGGGTACTCAGGAAAACTCAGGCTGCATTTCCTGTACAGCAGGCCATTAATGAGCTCAGTAGCAGAGCTGAGACTACACGGCAGGTCACCTGTTTCCTCCTCCATTTCTTTCTGGAGGGAGCTGCTGCTTCTACTTAATGTCTCCAAACAACCTACAGTAATATGCATTTGAAGTTCTGCCAAAGGAAAGTGTAACAGTGTTTGACAGTAGCGGATATTGTGAAGATCGGGGGGGGGGGCGTTTATTTGTTTCTTCATTTCTTGAGATGAGCCTTTCCGTTTTCGCTTGAAGTTTTGCTTGATTAATGCATTCATTAAAGAGGAGTGACGGTAATGATTAAACAAAAACATCTTTAAAATGCAGAGTTCATTTCAACCCATTTGGTTTTGTTGCACGCAAATTGGATTGGCATTGCATCCTGCACAGCAGGTACTCCACTCGAAATCAAAGACAGATGCTTTTATAGGATTAGAAAAGATATCTTGAGGGGTGGAGCAAGAGATTGAGGTTGGGGAGGTTTTGTTGCTTTTTCTTGTACTTTTTAGTAATAATGGTACATGAATAATGATAATACTGCTGGTTTGTATGCCTTGAGTACTAATAATATTGTTTGCTTACAATTAAAAGGAAATAAAAGCTCCATTGTAACTTGAATTGTTAACAAATCAAGAATACTTGAGATTCTTTCCCTCATGAATAGCTAATGATACCTGAGTCTCTTTGAATTTTAATGCTAAATATCTCTGAATGAAAATATTTGACTGCTGAGTCATGCCAGGCAGCCACATTATTTTGCTTTATGGGTTTTTTTAATTATCTGGCAATGTACGTGTCTTTTAAGAGCTTCCCAAATTACTTAACCTAGCCTCTGCTCAAACAGAAACCTGTTGAAGGAGATGCAGTTTGGAGGCCATTGTAGTTGGTTATAATAAATACAAACCTCTCTCTTGAATGGGAGATCTCAAAGACTGAATTGTGTGCAGAACTGCTGAAGGTGCTGATCTTCCTCAAATGCACTGCAGCCAGCTGACTAAGGAAGCAAAGGCGGGGACAGGTCTAGGGTCACACTTACGACTCTGGCAGTACCTTCCAGTTAAAATGCCCATATTGACTGCCTTTTAAGAGGTATGATCTACAAGAGCCATAAGCACCCTGAGAAAATTGAGTTTGGGTGAAATATAATCTTGAGCACCCAGATTCTATTTGTCAGCAAACTACAAGCCAGCATTTCCAGCAGAATGTTTTGAGATCGTTTGGCATGAAAAATGATCATATCAACATGTTGGCTTCAGGGCTCTTGAGTTGGAGTACCTCCCTAGTAATCTGCTGTGCCTAACCATCCAGTACTTCTGCACATTATAGCATTTCTGATAGTGTCTAGCTACTGTAGCTTGCACTGGTCACTACTTTCGACGTAACCATGCTGTTCCACATTTATGGTTTTACAAAATATTTCTTATTTAATCTCTTTCTAAAGGTCTAATTCAGAGAGCTTCACCTGTCTCTTGACACAACAAAGCACCAAGACCATTGGGTTTTCCCCCAGAAAATATAAAATCCTTTTTTCTTTTTTTTTTTTTTTTATACTGTATTATCTTTAGTCAAATTTTAACCTGACCTGTGCAGAAGAGAGTTAAATGGAAGAGCAACTTGCTTAGGATATTAACTTTTTTTAATGTTGCTGTTAATTTCCTTAGTGTGTCCAAAGATTCAGATTATGTTCAAGGTTCATTTCTCTGTGTGTTGTTCAAATACAACAGATGGAGTGTCTCTAACCCCAGGGAACTTGTTGGTGCCTTTTGAAACAATGAAGAAAAGAGTACTGAGCAACAAGAGAGAAATATCAGGTATTCCAAGCAATTAAAATTTTTCTGCAGCTAATGTCTTTTGATACCATCATTTCATATGGTTTGAGTTTCATCTCAGCTGTTGGTGACTAATAGCAGTTCTAGATCACAGGTATCATGACTGCAGTGTTCCTTGTTCAGGATTTAATACCTGGTCTCCTTTTGCCATCTGCCTTGACTTAGTCTTTTGTGAAGCTCTGAGTGTGCTCAGTATGGTTTGCATGAATGTGTGGTGTGACCTATGGGATTTCTCAGCCATAAAGTCCTAATATTGCTGTAAAAGTTTTTTTATTGTTGTTGGGGTTTTTGACAGTTCCTACATTTTATCTATAATGTATATGGTTTACTGAAGCTAAGAACTACATTTAGATTTTGATGATCATACTATGGTAAGGTGTGGCAATTTGTCATTCATTACTTTTCTGCTGCAGAAAAATACTAGAGTTCAGGAATCTCCAAATTGTGATTACTGTCCCAGACTCTTACCTGTCTTGACTTTCAAAACTGATTTCTATGGAAGATTTAACCATATATCTTTCTTCTACTTTAAGCCTTTTCAAGGTTTGCCTACCACTGAACTTCTTTATCTGGGCTGAGTATGAATTCCTAGACTGGTATGGTTTGGTTTTTGGAATAAAGGATCTTAATCTATATAGTTCACATAGCCTGAACCAAAGGAATAAATCAATAAGCTTCCGTTGCACATTTTTCCTTGTCCTACTTAAGAAATAAACTTTGCCATTTAACTACATGCAGGGCAATAATTCTCTTTCATAGTGACTCTCTTAAATCTTAAATCAACATACAGATTCCAGAGGAAGGTGTTCATTCCTGAAAATGAATAGACAGCTGGAAATAAAAAAAAAATATAGGTCAAGATTCGTATTTTTTCTAATCCTAATATTTTTGAGTAAGAGTCAGTTTGCTTTTTTTCCTGCCCCCATTATTAGAATATAAGCTCTTTAAATGGCTGAGACTTTCCAGAGGAACTCAATAATGAATGTTTGCTTTCTATTGAACTTCTGAGAGAGAGATTTAGGATGCATTCTTTTAAATTCATGAAGAGAAAAAACAGTTTGCTTACTCAAGAACAGCATCCCCATTGAAGAAAGATGTGGTATTTATCATTCAGCAATCAACTTAATTGCCTTCCATTATGAAATTGGCTTGGATTTTTTGGGTTTCTGCCACAACAGTTTTTAATAGCACAAATGAATTTTTCATAGAACGAGAATGAAAATAAGTTCAAAACTTATGAATTCAAAGACACACTTTTCCAGTGTACGTTCTTCTCTGCTCCTGCTGGAAATCAAGTCATGTGTTGTCATTGCTTGTCAGAGGACTCCTCCAGATGGGAAGTCCTTCTATTTTTTATTGGCAGAGGCTGCAGGAAGTCAGAAATAGGGAAGTGGAAACAATCCTGTGATTTTTCCGAAGTTGAATGCAAGAAGTGTGTGATCAACCTCACACAAGCACTCAACAATTTTAGTTCTGCCTACCTTCAGCAGGAGCTCAGGTATCTGTATAGTCCTACTACTGTGAGCCAAGCCCTTGATCCACAAAACTCTTTGATGCTTGTCTCCATTGCATGGGGCAGTATACAACAGGTCAGGCAGTTGCCTTCCTCTCATCTTGGAAGTTATGGGTGCTTCAGGTCTACAAGTGAGAAATGACACACTGCTTGTGTGTGTGGCTGTAGCAATGCAGATAGACAGACAGCCCTGGGGGGATTGCTCCTCAGAGGTTCTTTCCTCCTTTCCAATCATTCTTTCTGCTTCCCACTGCTTGAGAACTCTGGTTCCTCTTAGACTGGTCTGAGCCCTTATTAAAGGTTAAATCTCCAAAAAAGTTAAATCTCAGGGGGCAGCAAAAGTGACAGAAGCAAGTATGGGGGCTTTCCTTGCTTAGCAAGGTCACGTCACTACGTATCTGAAAAAAAACCACTTTACTCTTATGGACTTTGCAGGTTTTTTGAACACAAAATGTGTAGCTCTTTCACCATGTCTGATATTAAAGCAGTAAGATCCCTTTCCTCATAGGTATAAAGATAACTTCTGCTGCTGTAGACACTTTTGTGCATTGGAAGAAAATCTACATTAGTTTGTGCCAATGTAACTGTGACCAATTGATGTTTAGTTGTATCATAGTGATTTAATTTCCAAAAATAGTTGAAAAACACCCCTTAAGTTTCTGTACAAGCAAACGAATTTTCATTAACTGTTGTATTTTACTGTAGGTTCTGGTATTCATAAACAGCATTTCACCACATATTTCACATGTTGTTTTCTCAGTCTCTCTGCTCCTGCAGCTTGAATATTACATATCACTAAAGTTAATTTTCAGAAAGATTCAGGAGACTTTCTGAAAACAAACATTTTGAGGATGATTTGGAGTTAAAAACAACAAAAAAACCAAAACATCTTTGCAGTGCTGCTTTTGCTTTGTGACCATTGATTTCCTGGCTGGCTTTGATTTATTTTTTTAAATTACTTTTTTTTATTTTTTTAACTAATTTATTGTGCAATTTTTTTAATACCACTGATTTTCATGGCTATGTTACTGTAAGACTATTGTGAAAGGATGTCTTTCTCTAGGCATTCAAAAACTATTACCTAATCCTAAGTTAAAGTTTAAATTCCTCATATCTCCCTTGTAAAATGCAGTTGTGAAAGCAAATGTTGCTATTGAATTTCGTGTTCTTTATTCCACAAGAGAGGAAAAAAAAAAAGCAAGCTTTACTGGGATTAAGCTTTAAGGGTTTTTGTTGAATATTCTTTTTTCAAAGGGGGAAGTCATTATGAGAAAGGAAAAAATAGATTCAAATATAATTGTATAGAATTAAAAAAATAGAACTTCACAGGTTATGCTGAAATTTGATCAGAATCTGTGTTGGTCTAAATATTAATTCTGAAGCTAAAGTAATCTTATCTAGGAAAATCAGCCCAGTATCCAACACACATTAGTAAATGCCGACTTCTTCCAGTGGTAACTGCTGTGTGTGCATGTAGCTGTCAGGAGATCATGTGGATGTGTTGTCTGATAATAGCTGTATTTTTTACTTACCTGTCAAATCTGAAAGGATGTATTGATGGTGTGCACGGTTTAAAAGGGATGGATGTGGATGTGTACAGTACACGTCTGACAAGGCAAGTTGGAAATGTATGAGTTAATTGTATATTGTTTTGTAGTAGGGTAAATTTTTAATCACATTGCACATGTACTTTTTCGGTGAAGGAAGTAATTGATATTTGGGACACAGAAGGATATAAATATTTTATTCTATCTCCTAAAAATAAAAGGAGTCATGTGGGTTCTTTCATGAACTTATATGTTTATAAGGTTTAAGATGAAGGAATTTATTCATGAATGTCAAGAAGCAAAGATACCATCAGCAACAACATCTGCCTAAATCAGTTGAGACAGTAGTGACTTACATAGTTTTGTTTTAGATCTGCTTTTACTTTTGAAGGAAGGGAGCTTGTAAACACTTGCACCTTTGAAAATAAGTAAAAATCTCTGTAGGTGGTGACACGCCTCCTTTCTCTCCGTTTACTAAATCCCATCACCAATTCTTGTGTTCCCATCCCTCTCTGGCACTGACAGTGTGGTGCAGAGTTACCAATATAAGCTGCAAGAAAAGTCTGGATTTTTTGGAAGGAACTTATTTTCTGAGACACTAATTGGTCTTTCCCTGACAGAGCAAATGTGGCTCAAGCCAACTGCATCATATGTGGTGTTCTTTTCCTTAAAACAAAACACACACCGAGGCTTTTCAGAAGCTGCAAAACCTTGTTATGCTGAAACCATGAGTGGAGCTTTTGGACGTTAATGTGACAGTAGCGTTACGTACTTAATTTGGCTGTTAGTTGTTTTTTTAAGGGTTTGTATTCAGATATTCAGAGATAAGAAAATATCAAAATGACACAGTAGTGTTTTATTTAGTCACGCAGCCCAGAGAAGCGTGCCAGGTTAGGTGCAAGTGGTGAGTATTAGTGATGCTGCTGAATATTTTAGGTTCCAAATCCCTCTCATTTGTATCCCACATCTTCTTATGAAACTTCCTGTGGCATTTTCTAAGGCCACCTTCTTTTTTTTTCTTCTTTTCTTTCTTTTTTTTTCTTTTTTAATGAGAACAGAATTATGAAGGGAGCATGGGAAATACGGTTTTGACCTATGTTCAGCAAGCACAGCCAGACACAGGCCTGGCCTGATCCAGGAGCAAGGGTGAGTGCAGGAGAGGAAAGGTAAGACGGGTGCAGATGTGCTGGAGGAGGTGTGAGCATCATATTGAACGTTGTTAACAGGGGGTTGTCAGCCCTGTCAGCATCCACCCTCTGCCCTCAAATCCCGCCTAGTTAAGCGGGTGATAAATCAAAAAATGTTTTGAAAAGTTCACCAGAAGTAAGTCTAATAAGTTCACTAAATCTGATCAGCACACTGCATTGTCCCCTGCCTGTTTACCCAACTTTGATAATGCTATCATCACACCCTCGTAAAAATATTTGGCTTAAAATCTGTGGTTGTTTGGTTTTATGGTTATTTGGGGTTTTTTCTTCCTCCCTCTCTTTACTGCTTACTGCCATTTGAGCACAGCACATTGTTTAAAAAGCCTGTGAAAATATAGATTGGGTGATCTGTCGCTTTTAGACCGTTCGTGGTGAAATTTCTACTGTACTACTTTATTGTGACATTACCTGACTAGATAAAGCCATTTTCTATCTGAGAAGGGAAAGAAGCTGGCAGCATCTACATAAATTGTGTTACTCATTTCATGCTGAGACAGGGGTTCCCGAAGGGAGATCCTCTGGGACACGTCCCTCCTCGACAGAAAAACAAACAGAGGCACAGGCTGTTCCTGAAGGATGGGGCTGATCAGTTTTATACTGTTGCTGTTATTACCATAAACATTTGTGGTCCAACTATTGCAGGTTATTAGAACAAATATCCCAATAGCTATAAGGAAGTAAAGGATATATGAAAGAAATATGCCCTCCTCCTGCTCCCTCCTTTCCCCAAAGCCCTTGGCATCACCCTTGGATTCCAATTCCAGGGGATTAGATATCTTAAAACAATATAATGTGGGCTTGTTCTTGCCAGTGTTACTACTTTGTCTGGCCCATTTGAATACTATTGTCCAATATTAGTGGCAGCTGTCAGATCCATTTGTGAAAGCACCAGTTTTAATAGCTCTTTATTTTATGAGCTGTTCACCCATAGATCCTAATGTGCTTCATAAATAGAAGATAAAATTCTTATCCTTGTTTTCCAGATGGAGGACTCTGCTCTTTAGAGATAGCTAACTGAATAGGGGAGCTGGACAGGATTTCTGGCAAAAGCTATTTTTTGTCAGGAAACATTGATTCATTAAAGCTCTCTTGCGGAAGCGTATGCTTTGATGAAACTCCTGGCATGAAGTTTTCCTGAAGTCTGGAAGAGAATTTAAAGACCAAATTTCTGCACTGGTAGAAAAGTGAACGTGCACCTTCCTCCACCCGTGGACAGGGGCCTGGGTCACCCAGCCAGGCTGTGGCTTTTCATCTCCTGCAGGAGCTGTTGTGCCCTCCACAGCAGTGCTGAGAGAGAATCATAGAATTGTCAGGGTTGGAAGGGACCTTAAAGATCACTATCAGTGTCTCACCACCCTCATGGTAAAGAACTTCTTCCTAATGTCTGATCTGAATCTACCCACCTCTAGTTTTGATCCATTCCCTCTAGTCCTATCACTGCCCGACAG